>APFE030385793.1:2486-73554 GCA_000404065.3 Pinus taeda | reverse complement strand
GGCTCCTACAAAAAGGATCAATGGTAGCTACTATTCCTTAACCATTGACTTGTAAGATCAATGTATTCGCTCCAAACAAACATAATAACAATACCTCCCTTTTAGAGGCTCTTTACATATTGATGGATCAAGCTATCACTATGATTCAATGACAAAATTTAAAGAGGAAGAGCCAAAAAACACAGTAAAACATAGACCTACCGTGATTGAAAATCCAATGGAGCTCTTTTGACATTAAGGTAAAAATTTTCCACACTACACCAAAAAGAGGTTACATAATGAATACTTTCTAACTCACTCTACTCCTTGTCTTCTATGGTATACCTCATTATTGAAAACTACTACTTGTGCAATGAATGCACTACACTACCACAACTATTGACCAAGTAACTACCTAGCAATAGTAAGATGAAGTTAACAATTATAGTAATATGTTATTTCCATTAAACTGAAGCGAAATGTGTTTAACAAAAAATAAACAATATAACATGATGATTTAATATCTACAAACAAAATGGGTGCTTTCATAGTTATATATGCCTATAAAACTCTAGATTTCGAATTGTTTAACAATCAATGTCTTAATAATTTGTGCATCCATTTCTTGTAAGGAAAGTAGCACATAACTAATTTTAGCACCTTGAATTTAACTATATCTCATTATCTCTTGATCATTTAGCAAATGTTATGGAATATTTTTTGACAAATTTGCAATCATATTATGAGACATGTTCTCATCTGTCCCATTATAACAACATAGACGATGACATGAACATCTAGTAGAAGAATATTAATCTCTCACCTATGTGAATAGTTATCATCTATAGAATATGCATATATGGCATGGAGCATTGGATAGAGGTATGGATGGAAAAGATATTGAATGGATCGCCAATATAGAGCATTATCTCCAATTATGGAAGATAGATCTCATTTAAAAATCAAGCATATTTCCTTTCACTTAAAGGACAAACTAAACGTGTAAAATGTCAATAGCCTTTCCTTGGAAACAAGCGATTGAGATACTAGTAAAGTTAACCATATGCCATTATTCAAATTATCTGACCAACCACCACACTTTTGGGAATTGATCATGTGGACTAATTTCCACCCTCGGAACATGAGAGTAGTTTCTCACTCAAGGTGAGGGGAAGGGTTTGGAAGTTTAGTAGTGCCTGTGAATTTGGTGTAATGGAAAACCCCAACATGGTATCAAAACCGCAACACAAGTTTGATTCGCTTGAGTCACAATTAGAGGGGAGGGCTCTTGGAGTAACTTCCACAACCTTGGGAATTTCTCATTGAAAATCACTCATCTATACCATGAAATTTTTAATATGGTCTTTATTTCCAATAAAATAAGTACCATAATAGAAATTCATTACAATCAAGTGTGATCTTATTGTGTTTATGTCACACCAACTCATTAACCAACTACATATTTTGTATTTGAATCTCTTACCTTAAGATAAAGATTTCTCTAACACAAACCCCCTATCAGTCACTCTTTGTATTTGAATCTCTTACCTTAAGATAAAGATTTCTCTAACACAAACCCCCTATCAGTCACTCTTCAACATTGTCTAGGTTGAGAAAAGAAGAAACAGAAGAAGATAGTGGTGTGCTTTTACACTCGTATATGTGTATGTAAAGTTACTTCACCATTTTAAGCTATTTGTCTCAACCACACACTCAATCACTACCTCTACCTTAAAATGTCTCACAAAAAATTTAAAATTAAATTACATAAATAACTCTAAACAAATATTTTAGCCCTTATATTAATTATATTAATATAAAATACATAATCATTCCCTATTTATTTAAAATAAAAATAAAAATCAAACAGTTCTTTCAGAGTATTTTTAAGGATTCAAATATTCTACCTATATATAATAGTATAAACTACTACAGACTATTCTAACTTGAAAAATTATACTTATAAAATGTGATAAATATTCACTAAAAAATATAATTATTTTTTTTTAAAATTAATAAATACCTGATAAATATTTTATATATATATATATATATATATATAACCCAAATAAACTAACAGTTTTCGAAAATGTAAAAAAAAATACTAAAATGTAGCTTTCAAATTTCCTCTTCTCTATATATGTTCATTATATTATATCGAGTTATCACCTAGATGTTCATAGAGATATCTCTTTCCTCATCGAGTGGTTTTTTTAGCGCGATTTACTCTAAGCAATAAAAATAAAAACCTTCCGAGTAAAAATTAATTAACAACCTCCCGCTTTACTTTGGATCTGCTCAATTTGTTCCCAGATGCGATTTGCATTGGATGACATTGACACAACTCACTCCTAAAAAAAAGATTGCACAGTTTGTTCTCTCTTCTCTGCTTTGGATTGAAAAACACACTCAACTTGATGGTTATTTAGAAAAATGCCCTCATATCTAGTTAAATCCATTGTATTTACTAGGGAAATCTGGTAAACTATGAAAGAAATGGGCTGCAAAAGTTCGTTTTGCATTATTTTCAAGTTCCATTTATTTTGGTGGTCAAGCTAGTTCTTGAAATTTCAATCCCTCATAAGTGATTTGAACTATATTAAACAACATGCAAGAAAATATAGCGTAAGGACCATCTACACGCATCTGTGAGTTGAGTGATTTGAATTACGATATTAAACAACATTAAAAATAAATAGTGGAAGGAGCATCTAGATGCATCTGTAACAATCAAATTTAAAATTGGATGTTCTCTTCTAGTTGTAGGAGTTGAAGGCTGAGTACAAATAAGATACCCATGTCATGTGGGTGAGTGTGGTTACTATGTAGGTTGTCTGCCATGAATTGGTGGGTTAACAGTTTAACGAAAAGTTAAAACCGAAAGGAGAAAAATTTGAGATACTGTCAAAAAAATCGAATCAAGTGGAAGTGGTCGTGTAGACAAAAACATAAGTAAAATAGAACACTTATAACTAGAGGGATGCAGATCAATGTACAAGATAAGATATCAACTGGACATATCATTATTTTTCTCTAATGCAGTTCGACAACAATAATGGTTTTGAATAATGTATTTTGCAAAGCCAGCGAGATGTCTTGTCATCACACTCAGCGTTTAGACAAAAGTTGGTTGGAAAAGAAATTTTTTGACTTTGGATTCTCCAAATGAATAATTTTATTGAAATCTCATCGTTAAACAATTCTCTTTTAGTCTAGGTAGTGGAAAGGTGGGGCGAGGCCAGCACTTGTCATGATGAAATTTAGAAAGCCATAAATTGTGGATGTAAGGTAAGAGCAAGATAATATTTTACCTTTGCAACTGAATGCATGCCATGAATCTGGGAATTAAGAAACCCATCGCAACACTTATGAGATATGTTCGGCCTGCCGTGCCCAATTATAAGCCCTATTATTTCAAGTGTTAAAAATATTTGGGAAATTTAACTTTCGCGGAGAGGCAGAGGTATTTTGACTTTTGCAAAGATAGGTTCATGCACCACAGCACTAATTTCACACACTCCATAGACTTATTGAATACTCACAACAAAAATAACAAGATAGGTTTGGAGCAACACACTAAAACTTAGTATTCATTTCTTAAATGTGAAAACACATTTACATGAGACTGCGGCTCATTCAGCAAGTAAAATAAGAGTTTTACATGCACTTTTTTTTTACCTCTTACTCTCTAACCTATTACAAATGACTTTTACATTCATATATAACTCAACATACAATTTTACATTTAATTCATGACAGAACGAAATTAATATGATGTTGTTGTTGAGTGTGATCAGGATCGCGCAGGTGTTTCTGGAGTGTGGGCAAAGGTTGTTGAATGAATGTTTGCCCATATCTGTTTACCAAAGTACATAACTTCTTTAGATGTTGTTGCTGAGTTTCTGAATGGTTCGTGTCTTGCGTCAGTCCTTCTATCTTCAAGTAGAGACACAACCTACAAATTCTATCTTCAAGTAGAGACACAACCTACAAAAATACGTCTGACAGGTATGGCTGCTGTCAGGTTGTTTATTGTGGTGGTTGGGATTATTATTTCCAACACTCCGCTTTAATTACAACTGCCGCCATTGACAATTCCCAAACAGTTTCTGAGATAAACAAAACTTTCACCTACCAATGGCTTTGTGAAAATATCAGCAAATTGTTTTTGTGACCTACAGTGTTGCAACACAATTTCATCATTGTTAATCAACTCTCTAATAAAATGATATTTAGCATCAATATTCTTGGTCCTTTTGTGGAAGACAGAATTCTTTGACAATGCAATTGCTGAGGTGTTGTCGCAGAAAATAGTTGTCGCACCCTCTTGGTCATGACGAAGATCCCTCAACATCCTTCTCATCCAAATTTCTTGACACACTGCTGCTGTTGCTGCGACATATTTAGTTTCTGTTGTAGACAGTGATACTATTGGCTGCTTCTTGGAGTCCCATGAAATGGCTCCAGAACCCAAATGAAAAAAATATCTTGATGTGCTCTTAAAATCATTGACACTGTCTGCTTTGTCACTGTCACTGTAACCAACCACCCTGAAATCACTTGTTGCTGTGTACAAAACACCATATTGTTTTGTCCCATTCACATACCTCAGAATCATTTTCGCTACTTGCCAATGTGTCTCCTTGGGTGTCTCCATGAACCTTGACACCAAACTTACTGCATACATTATATCCGGCCTAGTAGCGGTCAAATACATCAAATTGCCTACCATGCTTTTATATAGTGTCGGATTGGCATTGTTGCTGTAGTCTTCTTTGCTCAACTTCAACCCTATGACAGTTGGAGTTGGTGCAGACTTGCTGTTCTACATTTTAAACCTCTACAAAATTTCCGCCACATACTTTGCTTGAGAGATAAAAATGCCATTTTCTGTTTGCTTCACTTCTATGCCCAAAAAAATATCTTAACAATCCCAAGTCAGTTATTTCAAACTCACTCTTCATGACTTGTTTGAAATCAGCGATGAGGAAATCATCACTGACTGTAGAGATCAAATAATCTACATATAAGACGATAATGAGAATCTTATATTCACTCTCTCTGATGTAGAAAGTAAGCTCACTATCACATTTATCGAAACCATTGTCCAACAAGTAAGCATCTACCCTATTGTACGATGCGTGCGGTGCTTGCTTGAAGCCATAAAGAGCTTTCTTTAACCAATATACTTTGTCTTCTTGGCCTTCAATCTCATAACCAAGAAATTGCGCAACATACACTTCCTCTTTCAGCACTCCATTTAAGAATATTGACTTTACATCCATTTGATACATTGTCCATTTGTGCTACCCGGAAATCGCCACAACTGCGCGCACTGTCTCCATCTGCGCGACTGGCGTGAACGTCTCCGCGTAATCTCTTCCATGTTGCTACTGTATTATTTGACAACTAGCCTTGCTTTGTGCCTTTCAATCTTTCCCTCAATGTTGCTTTTGGTCTTATAGACCCACTTCACTCCAATGACATGTTTTCCTTTCGGAAGGCTCACTAACTCCCATGTATCATTTCTTTCTATTGCTTCTATTTCTTCCTCCATTGTTGCAACCCATTTTTCTTCTTTCACTACATCTTAAAAGTGGATTGGATCATCTACATGACAAAATAATGCAAATAAGGAATTTAGACCTGCACTACTATCAACTTCATCCTGCTCATAAATTTAATTTAAATTTCTAAATTTTGGCCTTCTTGTGCTTACTGAAGATGGGCTTGATATGTCACTTGGTGTTGCACTTCGTGCTGTGCTTGGAGAAGCACTTTCTTGGCTGCGTGAAACTGTCCTATTATTTGTTGATGGAGTTGCTTGTTGTTTGCTTTGCTGCGCTTGAATACGAGTAGAGGGAGTCACTGTTGAGGAATTACTTGCTGCTATTAATTCCTCTTTGTCCTCATGTGGTATGCATGCTTTGACTTTGACTGTCTTTTCTAAACTTCCATCCCATGCTTCGTGTTCTATGAGCTGCACATCTCTGCCGATTATGACTTTCTTCGTTTATGGATTGTACAGTTTGTATGCCTTGGATTCATCACTGTGTCCAACAAATATGCACTTCTCCCCCTTTCTATCCAACTTATTTCTGAACTCATCTGGGACATGTGCATAAGCCACATATCCAAAAACTCTCATGTGAGTGACATTTTGTTTTCTTCCACTCCATGCCTTTTCAGGGACAATGTTTTGGACACTTTTGGTTGGACATCTATTTAAGATGTATGCTGCACAAGCCAAAGCTTCAACTCAATAATCATTTGGCAAATGCTTTGCCTTCAACATACTCCTTGTCATTTCCATAATTGTCCTATTCTTCCTTTCTACCACAACATTTTGTTGCGGTGTATATCTTGTTGTAAATTGCTTATGAATTCCATGCTCCCTACAAACATGAAGGAAGTCATTTGAGATGTATTCACCACCTCTGTCAATCCTAAAGACTTTGATGTAATGTCCTCTTTGCTTCTCAATAAGAGCCTTGTATTGTCGAAAGCGCTCAAACACTTCACTTTTCTGTTTTAAGAGAAAGACCCATGTCTTCCTTGTCTAGTCATTTATGAAGGTCAATACATAGTGGCTGCCACCTATTGCTGGTGTCTGCATTGGTCCACATAGGTCTAAGTGGACAATCTCGAAAGGTGCCTTTGCTCTCACTAACTTTCCTACGGGAAATGCCTCCCTATATTGCTTGCCCAAAATACATCCTTCACATATGTTGTCTAGTTTTTCTATGAGTGGTAAACCCTCTCACCATGTCTTTCCTATGCAGCAGATTCAAATCTCCAAAGTTGAGATGTCCATATCTCAAGTGCCATAAACAATTTTCATCTTTTACCTCTGGTTGAAGGTTTACTTGTGTGACATCTGCCTATTTTCTTCCATCTTTTTGTTAGTTCATAGATAGTTGTGCATGTGCACCTTCTTTCTACAAATCTGATATTATTTTTAGGAGAAAAATTATATTTTCTGTCATCTAAACCTTTGCAATCAATTGTCTACTTGGAGACCTATCCAAAATTGCGCACACATCATTTTTGAAGAAGTCATTATAGCCTTTCTGCATGAGTTATCCAATGTTCATGAGATTATGTTTCAGACCAGGGACAAAGTTAACATCAGAGATGTATTTCTTCTCTCCCTTCTTTGTTAGAATATTAACTCTACCTTTTCCCATGATAGAGATTTTGCTATCAGTCCCTAATGTCACTTAAGATTTCACACTTTCATCTACATCAGAAAACATTTCTATGTTTCCTTACATGTGGTTGCTACACCCTGAATCTAGATACCATATATCACTCTGTTGTTCTTGTGCTACATCACAAGCTAAAAACATGCTACCATGGCTCTAATTTTCTGCTGTGAAATTTACACTTGGTTTGCTACGAATGTCATATTGCTTTTTTTTACATTCATTTGCATAATGACAATACTTCTTACAGTAATGATATTGAACTTGAGATTTATCATACCTTTGACTTTGTGCTTGATTTTGGCTTGGGCCTTAACTTGGATTTTGATTGTTGCCTCTTCCATTTGAGCTTGAATGGCTGCTTCTTCCACCTCTGTGTGGGCTTCTACCTCTTCCTCTAGCATATGATCTTCCTCTGCCTCAACCTTAACCAAATGATACTTGTGTCTTGAAGGCATGCTCCAATGAGGAGCTTGCTGCTCTTTTCAGTGTATGTTAATGAGAAATCAGTGATGCATTAAGCTCATCCACTGAGAACTGTGAGAGATCCTTTGTCTCTTCTATGGTCACAACAATGGCCTCAAACCTCGCTGGCAAACTTCTCAAAACTTTCTCAACTATTCTTCTTTCCTAAGTGTCTCACCATGAAATCTGATTTGAGTAACCAGCCCACTTACATGCGTAAAAAACGAGTCTATATTCTTAGACTCTTTCATACAAAGTGTTTCAAAATCTCTCCTCAACATTTGCTGTTTTGACTTTTGCCATACCTTGGTAGGCTGTCTAGAGGGTGTCCCATGCTTGCTTGGACTTCGTTGCTACTACAACCCTTGGGAAAATACTTTCATGAACCGCTTGGAAAATATAGAATAGGACTTTTGAATCTTTCTCCCTGTTGTCCCTTAACACATCTCTTTCTTGTTGAGATAAAGCATTGTATGCTGCTGCATCTGTTGGTCCATGAAAACCATTATCCACCAAATCCTAAATGTCTTTGGAAGAAAACAGGACCTTCTTTGTAATAACCCAATAATCATAATTTTTTCCATTAAACTAAGATATTTGAGAATTAGTCAAACTTGTGCACGATGTTGTCATTTTTGGGCGTAAAAAAAACTTTCTACTTGCTCGTAAACATGCTAAAAAACAATTCGCGCTAAAAACAATTTTCACTATTTGTAAAAACACTTGTTTTTACACTAACAGAGTTTAACCACTCTAATACCATGTTAAAAATATTTGGGAAATTTAATTTTCATGGAGGGGCAGAGGTATTTTGACTTAGCTTCGCGCACCACGAGCTGATTTCGTGCACCTATCTTCCCGCTAAACTATTCCAGAGACTTAATGAATACTCACACCAAAAATAACAAGATAGGTTTTGAGCAACACACTAAAACTTAGTATTCATTTCTTAAAAATGAAAATACATTTACATGAGACTGTGTCTCATTCACCAAGTAAAATAGAAGTTTTACAGTGATTTAAACTTACATGGAATAACACACAGTATAACAGAGTTATTGTCGTTTTCATGGGCCCACCAAAAATTGCTCTACCATTTTGTCCATAGAGACTTGCGCTCCTTTTTTTTTACCTCTTACTCTCTAACCTATTACAAATGATTTTTACATTCATATATAACTCAACATACAATTTTGCATTTAATTCATGAAACAGCCAAATTAATATGATTTGGGCAGGTGTTTCTAGAGTGTGGGCAAAGGTTGTTGAATGAATGCTTGCCCATATCTGTTTACCAAATTACATAACTTCTTTAAATGCCTTTGCTAAGTTTCTAAATGGTTCCCGTCTAGCTTCAGTCCTATCTTCAAATACAACTTGCAAAAATACATCTGACAGATATCGCTGATGTTAGGCTGTTGATTGGGGTAGTTGGGATTATTATTTCCAACATTAAGTTTTTGTGGCTATTCCATGAATGTTACCGGAGTCAGTAAGATTCAAACATTCAAACTAGGGCTATCGTTGAAACTTATTAAAAAATTCACGTTTGAAACTTATTTTTCCTAGAGTGGACTTTAGAGCTAACATATAAATACGGTGGCAAGGCATAAGCATTTCACCACTCCAATTCCCGTCTATTGGCGGGTAGTTTTGTTGCAGAGAGGATCTCACTCTAGTTTCATATCTTCTTTTCTATTTGTCACAGTATTGTATTGTCTCTTGATAATACATTAGTGTGTGCTTTTGTGTTTATTGTGATAATCACATTGGGTCCAAATAGAAAAGTTGCGTTAAATTACTTGAACGATGAAGAACTCTGCTATGATTATTTTAATTTTGCTTGCAGCACCGTTAAAGCTACTCCTGCAATCAGTGATCAGTCAGTCGAGGAAAGGGCTCCTAAGATGGCAGCCCTGAAGCTGGACGACTGTTTGAGCAGAAGAGTGAATCTTGACGACTGTTCACAGGCTAACTTCACGTCCAATCCGAGGGATTCAGATCAGCGTTCTGATGAACACCTTCAGACAATCCTTCCTTCTCTAAAATTGAATGTTTCTCAACATGGAGTGCAGAAATCTGTTCGCCGTTTGAACCGCCGTTAGGTCACAGCCGTGGAATTGGTCACGATTATCCATATGGATTGAGGAACTGAATGGCTAAAGCTGTCGAATTAGTTGTAGTTTCCACCTCATCAGGAATTGCAACTAATTCAATTTATCAGTTGATAATGGAATCCCTTTCCCCGAGCTTGGGAAGTTGAACGTTAATAATAGAAAACCACAAATCCGATAGACCGCTTGATTTTAATCAGACTAAATACAATATCCGTCGTGTTTTATAGAAAAAAGAAATATAATGTACATTTTAAGATGTAGTTTTTTGGCGCAATAGAAGGCGCATTATAACAATAATTGTACTTCGAAAAAAATAGTCGCTACCGTCCCAATAAACATTACGATGTAACATTAAGAGTACAAGATAAGGCCCACCTCAAAATCCACCAATATTATGGATATTGGTGATTGTTTGCTACACAAAACATGAGTTTGATTCCATGGATGACTGTTGCAAACTCTTGAGGAAAAAAAAGAATAACTAATATAGTAACACGTTTGTGTAAATGCATGTCCGAAGGACGGACAATGAAAGCTCCCTCCGTACTAGGCACAAACTTGACATATCACTTCTGTCACAAGCTTGCTCTTTCTCTGTGTCTGTAAATTCTTTCTGATAGCCAACTCCTGGTGAACCAGTGGTGAACCTACTCGGATCTTTCTCGCACTAGCGACCTTCACAACGGCTTCCTTGCCTTACACGGTCTTGGCGTCCCTTCGATCCTTTGGCGAACTTCCTGCGAACTTCGGACGAAAGCACAGACAGAACTACTATCACAGCGGATTCTTTATAAATGCACAGAGTTACTCAGGATAAAAATGGAATACTCATTTTATTTCAGAATGAAAACCTCTTACAGAATGCTCACAGAGCTTTTACAGATATTGATTCTTTCTAGAAACAGACTAGTCTTGCTTTTCCCGGACTTTTCACAGCTTAATCATAAGCAAGTTACTACCGGAGGCTTCTGGCAAGATGTAGGCTCTATCTCAGAATCAGACTTTAAACTCCAAACTTGACTCTTCTAATGATTCGGCCACTTTAGGTTCTTACCAGTGCCGAGCACACTGATACGCAGGCTTCTCGAATCAACTAAGGACTTTGAGTAATTACTCGTGATGCAAGCAGATCGGATTGAATATCCGCAGATGCAGAGCAGGAGAATACTCGACTCAAAATACACACAAGACTAAGAGTCGATAACTCTAAGACCCGATGCCCTCGTAATGAGCCTTACCCTTCTTTATATAGTAATAGAGGGGGGGACAAACATTACTGTTATTCCGACCGAAAGGACCTCAAGAATCATTTCATTTCTGTCTTTTTATCAAAGCAACGTCCGCACAAATATTCGGGCCAGGCCGAATTATTGCTTTCAGGTAATGCATGTGATAAATCTTTGAAAGAAAAGATTCTTGTACTAAAGCCAGGCCTATAGTGGACTACACAGTGGATACTTTTGTACAAAAAGCCCACGAGAAGAGACCATGCGAGAATATTTACACTGTGGAGGATTTTGAACAGTAAAGCCCACGGGAACACTGGCCACAATTAAGCCCTTGTGACTGGTACTTATTCAAAATAAAGTAAAATCAGGGAATCTTTCCCTCTTGTAGAGCAAGTCATCACATGCTTTGGTATATATCCGCCGGACTATCATTGGTTTTCCCAGTATGATCTGATGTTGCACTTTGGTTAGCACGCACCATTCTAAATGATCTACCATATATTCATGGAGAGCATAATTAGTCATGTGAAATGGGTCCCATTCTTTGACTGTCATTTCTTTTACTGTGCTGTAGATGTGATGATAACAGTCTCCAATATTATAATCAAAACACTTCTGACAGTGTCGTCTTTGAAATCCTTCATGGTACACAGGATCCATAGCTGTTCTGTTGACGCCATAATCTATCCACCAGTTTCTGAACCATTCACATTGCTGATTATTCTGTGAGGCTGCCATTGTGCTGAATTTTAACTTTGTATAATGGGTGTCTGTCTTATCATCTACATTCATAAAATCCCACCATAACTTTTTATAATCCTGGAAATTGTAAACTGTGTCAGGGAATATTATCTTTGGGTCATTTCTTGGCCATCTTGCTCCTGGTTGGATATGTGAAAGATTTTCCCATAGATCTCTTGTACGATAAATACAGAAGTATGCCCCGTAGATTCTAGTGTTGCTGTCGCCTTGGTGACCAATCCGTCCAATGTCATGGAAATTTGATTCTAATGCCTCTCTTGCTGTCCTTGCATCAGCTTTTGCTTTAGTATATATCATGTCATGGATCCATTTTCTACCTTTTGGATATATTCTTCTTTCTGGGACATAATGTTGTAGATCTGAATGAGGCTGGAGATCTGCATCAAGAACTTTTGTATTTCGTAGTTGCCATGTGGGCTTCCAGCTGTTTTTGTATGTTTCCCAGTCTTGATTATCTGGGATAGTCCGCAGGACTTCACATTTCTGACTTGGATCCCATTCAGTGACGATCATCATGACTTGTGCAATATCTTTTTCAAGATATTCTCTGCTGAGAAAATCAGGGAGGCAATTTTGTTCTCCTTTAATGTGTTCTACAGAGAAGTCAAAGTTTGCAAATAATGCTTGCCATCTGGCAAACTTTGCTTCTTCTGGTTTCTTTATGTCTTTGGACAAGACTTTCTTTAAGGCTGAGGCATCTGTTCTAAGAAGAAATGATTTGTTAATAAGATAAACTGCAAATTTACTGATACAATTCCAAGCAGCTTTTACCTCTCTTTCGATAACAGAATATTTCTGTTCAGTTGGGTTCCAGACACCCGAGGCAAACTGAACTACTTGCTCTTCTTCACCAATCCTTTGTTTCAGGATTCCGCCCCAACCAATATCACTGGCATCAGATTCTACAATTTTGAAGGCTTCATCATCTGCAATATATAAAATAGGCAATGATTTTACCTTTGCCTTGATTTCTTGAACTGCCCTGGTGTGCTTCTCTGTCCATGGAGGAGGATTTGTACCAGTTCTTGGATTGAGCAATTTTCTGTCAGTTGCACAGTCTTGATAGAAACTGCTTACATAATTTAAACATCCAAGGAACCTCTGTAGCTGTGTCTTATCCTTCATGACATCTGGAAACTTGTCTGCAAATTCAATTGCATGCAGTTGTAGAGATATCTGACCATTAGCAATCTGATGTCCTAAGAATTTTACAGATGTCTGAAACAATTCCATCTTCTTTTGACTAAGTACAAGACCATTTCTTCGGACTAAGTTCATAAAAATATTTACATGTTTAAAATGGTCATCAAGATTTCTAGAAAAAATTAAAACATCGTCTATATATACAAGCATCCAATCAAAGTATGGTTTGAAGATATCATCCATCACTTTCTGGAATTTGGATGGAGCATTTTTGAGGCCAAAGGGCATAACATTCCACTCATAATGTCCTGCAGGGACACTGAAAGCAGTTTTGAATTTATCTTCCTCATAAATAGCAACCTGCCAAAATCCAGCTTTTAAATCAAATTTGGAGAATATCTTTGCTCCTGCAATTCTTCTGATTAAGTCTCCTTTATGTGGGATAGGATATGTGTCATCTGCTAAAACTGAATTTAGAGGCTTGTAGTTTATGACAAGTCTAGGGATGCCTCTAATTTGTTCTGCTCTCTCATTCACATAGAACCCATAACAGTTCCAAGGACTATTGGATTCTCTGATTAATCCTCTGTTAAGCAATTGCTGAATCTCCTGTTGACACAACGTTCTATATTCTTTGCTCATAGGTATTGCTCTACTTTTGCAGGGCTTACCTTTGTATCCTTCTTTGTATGGCAATCTGATTGTATGTTGCTTCCTATGCCAGAAAGCATTCGGTTCTTCTGAACAGCATTTCTTTGCCAGTTTTTCTTTAAGTTCTAGAATCCTGTTCTTTACTTGTGGCTGTTTCAGCTGGTCTTCAATTCTCAGCTGGCTCTTCAAATCCTTAAGATCAGTTAACAATGATTCTGCCTTGTCCAGTTTTTGCATGGCTTGGACCATGGTGGAGACTCGAGGGGTAGAAACATATGGGAGTTCAATTCTTTTTCTTGTACCCCTGGATGTGGGTACGGAGATGAAATAACCTAATTTATTTCCCTTCACTCTTGTAGAGCCATGTGGTTCTACTGCAGCTAAAAAGACATTACCTAATATGCAATCAACAGGTATGTCTGCTATAGCAAATTTCATGTACACACAATGAGTATCAAAGCATAAAGAAGCTCTAGGGATTTCATATTTGAGCTTTTTGTTCCCTAATCCAACTACTTCTCTTTCTGCAGAAACCCAAAATTTTGCTGGGATGTTTTTAATATTCAGAATGTTAATATCAGCACCAGAGTCCAGTAGTGCAGTCATAAAATATACCTGGTCTTGGATACAGATTTTTACCTTTACATGGTGTTGTTGATATGTAATAGTAAATAATCGCATATCTTGAAAACCAAAGTGTGGATCTGGTCTCTCTTCTGCAATTTCAATTTCATTGTGCTTTGAGTCCCACTCTTCTTCTTCTTCTTCTTTGATCCTTTTTCCTTTCTGTAGTTCTGCTATTTGTGCTTTAATAGCAGTGATTTCTGATTTAAGCTGGTGGATTTCTCCACTTACTTCGCCCAATGTTAGGGATCTTATTTTCCCTGGCTTTTGATGATGCCTTTGAAAAGATTTGGTATTTCTTTCATATGAAGCATCAACAAATATTGGCTTCTTACCTGTATCTTTCGAAGCTTTGGATTTGAGCTGATCTGTAAAAGCTTCAATCAAACGATCTTTCATTGGTCCTTCTTCCATATTTCTGATCTGGGCTAAGATTTTCATCTCAGCTTCTTCTTCAGTGGATGCCATAAGCACCTTTTCTTTGACAGGCCTTGTCCTCTGTTCATCTTCGCTGGAGCTGTCAGACACTTCAGAATCATTGTAAAAGATATGGCATGCACATTCATCAGAATCTGAACAAGAACATTCTGATGTATCTGAATTACTAAATTGTCCCACATTTACTTGTATCTCCTCATCTGTACTACTGAAAGAGTCCAGAGATGAATCTTCTATCTGATGTTGTGCGGCAATGTGGAAGTTTGGACAGTGTTCTGTGGGATGTAGTTTTGATTTACATCTGAGACAGGAAAATGAACTAACATGTTCCTTTTTGACTTGTTTGGCTTTCTTGGCATATTCAGCTGTCTTTTTCCCTCTTTCTAATTTAGATTCTTCTCCCTGAGGACATCCTGAAGCAGTATGTCCTGTCTGTCCACAGACCCAACATGTTATCTTGTTCCATTTTTCCTGTTTGGATGAGTGTAGATGAATATCAGAGGGATTATAATAATGAGTTTTTGGAATGTACCGATAATATCCTTTCCTTTTTGGGGCTTTATTCCTGGTGGGATATTTTTTTTTCGGATAATTCCTTTTGTTCTTATAGAAAGTCTCTTTAAATTCTCTTTTGGCCTTTTTCTTAGACTTTCTTCTTTTAACTAATGGATCATCAACTGTTAATCCATATTTACTGCAGATAGATTTTCTGTCTGGCAACTTAGACAATTTTTCTAAGGATTTGTTGACTCTGGAACTGGTACAAAGACTAACTAGAGTCTTTGTAATGAGGGAATAAATTTCTCCCCATGTATGTGATTCATAAGGCAATTGGAAAATATCCTGCATTTTGAGATAGTCAACAAATCTGGAAGGTAGAGCAGCAAGGTATACTTGTTTCCAAAGAAGATTTTTGGAATCCTTTACTTCATAAATCCGCTGCATCCAATCTCTATGAAAATCATCATATTGAGACATTTTATGACATTTGAGGTTCATCAGGATAACCTCATGTTTGTCTGCTATTTCAACTTCACAGCCACACCAATGCTCCAGAATCATTGATGTCAAGGCACCAATCATGTTATTTGTCACAGTGCCATCTTGGTTGTGAATTACATCTCCCTTTTCATCCTTTAAGACTTCAGCCTCCATGGTCTCAATCAACTTTGGGGATGACTCTGCTTCCCACCATCTGAGAAGGGTACCTGTAAAACACTGGATGATAGTTTTACAAGTATCCACTTCTGATTTTCCTCTTAAACACATGAGTTTGTATTCTGTATACATGATGTCAATCATTTGACGAATCTGGCCTACACTCATGTTGTCTATATTCCATTCTCTATGGGAATCGGGGAAAAAGGTATGTGCTTCAGGCATTTTCCCTTTTCCTTCTATATCTGGTGCAGAGTATCTATTATATCTGTGCTCAAGGGGCTGCCTATGCTCGAGAGGCTCATAAATCGGGAGGATTTGAGCTTCGGGTTCTTCAAATAAGGAAGCTATTGTGATCTTTTCAGATCCTTCTTCTTTAGTTTCCTTTGGAAACAACAAAGGGAATTTTTCCACATTTTTTATGGAATGTTCAATCTGGATATTTCTTTTAACCAAAAATGAACTGGGGACTGGCTTTTCTACTTTTGTGATCTGCATCTTATCAAACTTTTCATTTAAGCCAGTGAGGATTGTCTTAGTTATGCCAATGTGACCAACTAGACTTTCTCCCAATTCTTCAATCTTTGTTAATGACTCTTTGGTGTATGACCGAGTCATGCTAGAATCAAACTGAATACTGTTTAAACAAGAATTTACACTATTAAAAGAAGACTGTACAACATCAATCTGTTTCTTCACTTCATCTGATTTGGCAATATTCATTTCCAGACCTTTTAAAGCAGTGTTTGTCCAGTTTATCTATTCACTGGCCTTTTGAATCCTTCCATCGATTCCTAAGGCGTTGTCATCTTTCTGGACAAGAGGGATGGCTTTAGCTGTATTGGATTTTTCCCCTAAAATTATTCCTTTATATGGGGGAAAAGTAGTGGAAGTTTCCACTATAGAACCATCAAGTGCGGTCCACCCATGTTTATCAGGAACATTGCTGGAAGAGCTACCAGTCAGAACATTTATACGGGCTATCCTATCTTTCCAGGAATAAAAAGATATCCATTCATTATTAATATCCATATATCTTTTCCAATCTATAGCCATTTTTCTTTTTTGGTCTGGGGTGTATCCTTTGTCAAATTCATCTGCCTGGGGATTTGTGAGTAAATCCCAATTTAACATTTCTTTCATCCACTGTGCACTGATTTGTGATTTTGGACATCCATCCATGAGTGCAAAGAACTTATGCATCTCCATGACAGCAGGTTTCTTGTAGTCAGAGGGGATCTGTTTGAATCTACACTCAGGAATCAGTTCTGACATTTCTAATTTTCCCAATCCATATCTAGGTTTTGCAGGTCTCATGTAACAGATCATTTGAGTCAACCTAGGATCTTCTTCTTCTATTGAATGTACCATGAGGACATGATCAGTAGTGAAGACTTGGTCAGTATCTGGTTCAGACTCATGTGGAAAAGGTATATCTGCACATTTTGGATTTGGACATGAACTGATAGAAGTGGAGGGAGGAGCAGTGCCAGTTCTGGGATTATGATGCAGATGGATATTTTGTTCTGCCAGGCTCAAAAGATTAATGATGTTTGTACATTCGGGACACTTTACTTCTAGAGATGAAAAATTTACAAGTTGGGCCAGTTCAAAAAGCTGTGAGTGGCGACAAGAAGAGGATGATGAACAAGCAGTATCTACAGTAGAGGGATCTCTGTAATATTTCGACATTTTGCAGGCCGCTTCTATTCCTTGCCGATCGATGGTCGATCTGCGTGGAAAAGATATGACTGCATGAGAAGCATTTTCTGTAATATTAGCTGAAGTAATATTCATTGGAGGTAAAGGCCTGGAATGATTAACAGTCCAATGTTCTGGGAATTCTAAGGTTTCCCATTTTATCAAATGATGTTCAACTTTCTGATTCTTTGGATCTGTTTTTACAACAACACTTGACTTGGAATCCCTGTTGGGGGTATGCCGGATGGCTGGCCACAAAGTGTTGGTGTGTCTAAGGCAGGCTTTTGTCTGGATGGCAATATTATTTCTCTTTTTCTTCATGTTAAATCCAGTAGTATGGATTTGTAATTGTAAAATATCCTGGATAGTTTCATCAAAAGTATAGACAGAGAAATTAGGATAACAGTCGAAGTAGACTGGGCCATCAGACAGGGGAGCTACAATTCCACCAATGATAGAGTCTGTATATCTGTTATGTGTCAGATCTTTGACTGTTGCAAGCACAAAGGTTTTCAACCCTTTATGGACTAAAGGATTAATACCGACTCTAATACAGCCAAGATGTACATAATTTGTTTTTAGTCTTTTTGCTTCTGCTTGTAGAGATTTAGGATCGAGTAGTTGGATAGTTTGTATACTATCTGAATTTTCTTCTACTTGGCTAACTGACTCTTTAATACTGATTCTAGATGCAGCAACTAAATGAAACGGAGATAAGTCACTATAGACTTCAGAGGGTGTAATATCTGGGAGAGCCCATCTAGCAGATGGCTGACTTTCTTCATATGTCTTCTCTACAGAATTCAAAGTTCTGCTTGAATTACTTTCAAACATGTCTTTAAGCATATTATTTTCTGGAAGAGAATCTTCTTCAAGCTCTCGGAACGAGACAGACTTTCTGAATGAATCCATTCTGTAGAAATAAAAAAGATGTCTGAGTACCAACCTTTAGAACCAGACGTTACTGGCTCTGATACCAATTTCTAGCAGGGGCTTCTGTCACAAGCTTGCTCTTTCTCTGTGTCTGTAAATTCTTTCTGATAGCCAACTCCTGGTGAACCAGTGGTGAACCTACTCGGATCTTTCTCGCACTAGCGACCTTCACAACGGCTTCCTTGCCTTACACGGTCTTGGCGTCCCTTCGATCCTTTGGCGAACTTCCTGCGAACTTCGGACGAAAGCACAGACAGAACTACATTTTTTCCTATTTTTTACAGCAAAAAGAAATATGAGGTACTTTTTATGTTGTAAGTTATCTGTGAAGGAGGAGACGCATTATGACTGTAGGTGTCCTTCATTTTTTCTTCGAAGCAGTACAATCCCAATAAATATTATGATATAGCACCATGAGCAGAGAAGAATGTACACCTCAAAATCCACAAATATTATGCATATTGGAAGTTATTTCTTGCACAACACGAGTTTGATTTCATGGACGATAGTTCACAACTTTTGAGTAAAAACAAAAATCGATATATTAACACGTTTCTGTAAATGCATATAGTACATGATGGATCACGCCATAGGTGCAGAGTGCGCGGTTGAAAAGGAAGCACAATGAAATCTTGCTGCGCACTCCACACAAATTTGATAAAACGTTTGATTTTAAATCTCATAAAATACAATATTCCGTATGTTTTGCTGCAAAAAGAAAAATTTATGTACTTTTTATGTTCTAGTTGTTTTGGGAAATAGGAAGCACATTACAACCAGATTTCTCCTCCTTTTTTTTCCAGAGCACTACAGTCCTAATAAATTATGATGTAACATCATGACCACGCAAGAATTTCCACCTCAAATTCCATCAATTTTATGAATATTGGTGGTTGTTTGCTACGCCAAACATGAGTTTGATTCCATGGAAAGTTGTTGCAAACTTTGGAAAACTCAATATAATGACCATTGGAAAACTCAATATATTAACACATTTGTGTAAATTCATACAATACATTATGAATGATAGATTTATGCAGAGTGTGTAGGTGAGGAGAAACAACGGAGGTAGCTTCCTCCGCACTCTGCTTGTTGATTACATGAGCATTTAACCGAAGCTATCTACCACAAGGTCGGTAAACTAGAAAACTACATATTTCTTTGAAAATTATTAGTCAAACTTTAACGACTAACTTAATTTTCAATTTCCCAGAAGAAAAATAGTGCTTTCTTAGAATGCTTTTCCATAGTGGCCTGTCAAATAAAATATTCACTTGATCTCTCATCTAGACATCCATATCATTATGAAAGTTTCAAATTATCAAAAATATTTTATTAAAATTTGAAGCATAAGTTATTTAATTTCTTGTTACTCTACTTTAATACCTCATGAGCATATGCCAAATTCCATGGCACTGGAATTAAACGAAGTGTTCAAATTGTAATTTCAACTGCAGTAACAGCGGAACAGTGTCGTGTCACTTGTTTCTGGCAAAACCGCCAGTACAGTTCCCGCACCGCCTTTTGAAATTTGTGGTATTTCATGGGAGGCTCCGATCAATGCGATATGCCGACGCGTGTTCTCAGTACGGTTTCAAAACCGCTCATTCCTCGGTCGTTAATGTTCGTTTGGTTTGGGCCGCTCATTCCCCGGCCGGTAATGTTCGTTTGGTTTGGGCAAGCGATATTCGTGCGATTGTGAGGATGACTGTCCGCTGTCGATCAAGTCAAAGCTGCGTACAGGTTTGCAGGGCATGGAGATTGCGTGGAGTAGAAATTTTCGTTTGACCACTGTTTGCTGCAGTGAATTCGCAGATGAGTACCTTTGTTCCATAAATTATTTATATCGCCATGTGAAGAATTTAAGACCAGTTACAGGGTACTTTTTGGCAAAAGGTAGCCTGAGATATATTGCTGAAGAATTGTCCAGAATGGGGAAACCATATTAATGTAATTAATATAAATATACGGAGGTAAGTAAAGTTAGGTAAAAGCTTTAATTTTATTTTTTTTTAACACGGCACAAGTCAAACAAAAGGGGTATGTTATGTGTTTGTTCATTCTCGTATATGCAAGTAAAAAAAACGCACAGCAGTGCGAAGAAAGAGGGAATAGGGGCAGGATAGCTTGAAGATGCAAAGGTTGGAAATCTTGCCGGAGGCAGAGAGGAAGAGGATATTACATGATCGGAGTGCCTGATCACAGCAGTGAAAGCGATGAAAGGAATGCTGATATGAATAGGCAGAAAAGTTTTGAGTTTTTGATGAAATGTTTGGGTATGACTGATAAACCAGTAGTTGAAATTAAAGGGGAGTGTTGAAATTGTAATTTCAACTACCGTAACAGCGAAACAGTGCCGCGTCACTTGTTTCTGGAAAACCACCAGTACAGTTCCCCACACCGCCTTTTGAAATTTGTGGTATTTCGTGGGGAGGCTCCGATCAATGCGATATGCCGACGTGTGTCCTCAGTACAGTTTCAAAACCGCTCATTCCCCAGCCGGAAATGTTCATTCGGTTTGGGCAAGAGATATTCGTCCGATTGCGAGGATGACTGTCCGCTGTCGATCAAGTCAAAGCTGCGTACAGGTCTGCAAGGCATGGAGATTGCGTGGAGTACCTTTGTTCCAAAAATTATTTATATCGCCATGTGAACAATTTAAGACCAGTTACAGGGTACCTTTTGGCACAAGGTAGCGTGAGATATATCGCTGAAGAATTGTCCAGCGAATGGGGAAACCATATTAATGTAATTAATATAAATCTACGACGGTCTGTAAAGTTAGGTAAAAGCTTTAATTTTATTTTTTTAACATGGCACAAGTCAAACAAAAGGGGTATGTTATGTGTTTGTTCATTCTGGTATATGCAAGTAAAAAAAAAAAAACGCACAGCAGTGCGAAGAAAGAGGGAACAGGGGTAGCGTTGAAAGGTAAGGGCAGCAGTGCCAAGGAGAAATTTTATGCACCGCAGTGCGATTGTAATGGTGTAGTTATACATTGAAAAATGAGAGGGAGCATGCAACGGCGTGTGTTATGTTTTTTTTGGTTATCTTCGTTGAGTGAAAACGAAATGGAATGCGCAGCAGCGTGTGTGAATTCTTTTTTGTTGAGAGTGTCTTTTTAATGCACAATAGTGTAGAGGCAAAGCAACAATGCTAATGTCATTTTTAAGAATTAAATGTAATGCAGAGAAACACACAGCAGCGTGATGGGAATGTCTTTTGTTGTTCAGTGAAATGAAATGTTTTTCACACAACAGTGAATGTTAGAAGAGTGAAGAAAATTTTACACACAGCAGTGTAAAAATTTCCAGAAGAGACAAAGTAATTTTGTTTTTGGTGGAAGTTCTTGGTGAATCCCTCTGTTAAAGAGGAAGATGCTTTTCAGCACAGTCTCCGGTGAATCCCTCTATTAAGAGGAAGATATGTTGTCTTTGGTGAATCCCTTTGTCAAGAGGAAGATGCTTTACAACATAGACTGGTGAATCCCTCTAGTTAAGAGGAAGATGCTCTTCAGCATAATCTCTGGTGAATCCCTCTGTGTGAGGAAGATGCTTTTGTAACAGCAGTTGTGAAAATCCCTCTATGTGAGGAAGACGTTTTGTAACAGTTGGTTTATTGTAAATGGATAGAAGTTTTTTTTTGTTTGTTGCTGAAACTTTATCTTCAGCAAGCTGAAATTCTGTCTGCAGCAAGATCCTGTGTTAAAGACCCTGTGTTGTAAAACAGAGTATTATCCTCTGTTCAAGTGATTTTTTTTGTTGTTTTGGAATTATCAGAAATTCCTAGCAAAGTATCATTATCTGTGTTGTGTTTGTTTTGTTTTTGGAATTTTAGCAGAAAAAATTCCCAAAGTTAAAATAGAGCATTGTCTCTCTATTCAGTTTGTTCGAAATTACCAGAAATTTCCAAGACAAAGGTGATTATCATTTATACAGCTTGTTAGGCTTATGGAAATCCACTTACATCTATCCACTGGTTCACATATGGGGCTGGATATTTTCCATCTTAATCATGGATGCAACAAATTTTGAGAAGAAGATGTTCTATTCAGAGGCATAAGTAGTTACCTAAACATTTGTGGAACCAGCGTTGAAGAGTTTCTAAGTGTGGAACCACTGTTGAGAAGTCCTTTCTTGATTTTAAGATTGCCATCATAGTTTTTATCAAAAGCAGTGGGACATTTTTTTTCTTTTTCTTTAAATTATACACGCAAGGAGCTCTCATTCCGCAATCTCATTCTCAATTGCAATCGACAGACAATGAAGAGAATGACTAAGAAAATCCAATAAAAGTCCCCAAACTAGATGGCCATGCATGCAACTTCTATGTAATTTCTAATGCGGTACGAGAATTCTGCCAAAAGAAATGGCACGACAGAATGAGGATTTCACTGTTTTATTTTATTTATGCCTCACTAAGCACAACTAACTCTAACTATTTTCCCTAAAAACAAAGGGCTAATCTCCCAGGTTAGCTTTTTACTTTTTCCTAAAAATTAATATAATTTCATAATTTCATTTTTGCCAAATAATATTCCTATTGAAATATTTATCACAGGTCATTTAATTTCTTTAATCAAAATTAAAATAAAATAAGTCATTCCTAGGGATATTACACTAATGTTCATAACACCTATAATCCTCACTTTTGTATCATACAATACTGAAGAAAAAAAATATATGTAACTAGAACGGAAGACATTGGCCAATATATAGCCAACAAGTGCTAAAGGAATAATACTTCAAAGACTACAAATTATGCTCCAACTATCCCAGGTAGTTGATGAAATTTTCGTTTTGCAAGAAGAAATCTAATTGAAACAATATAGTGCTTTTGTTATCTACCCATCTAAAATGTTAAGTTTCACCAATACAGGTACTAAACTGAAGGAAACATGATTTTGTTGCCTCAAAAATGAAATCCAATAGAACATTATATGCATTAGAATTACTTGAATCTTTTGGTAATAAAAATATACTAAGAGGTTAGTCGAAGGTTGGAGGCAAACAAGGAAGCCTATCCATTTTGTCGGAATGTGCCAGGAAGAGCAAAAATGTTGAGGTGAAGAAAGATGGATTAATTTTCCTTTCTTCTCAGTTACCAAATCCACGGTCTCCATCTGCGTTGTTTTCTATGCCTTGAATTTTTAAAGTTGCATGCATGTTTAGATTTGTAGTTTATGTACAATGTTCTTTGTTATCTATGTGTTCAGTGGTTTAATTAATTATTTGGTAAATTTTGGCTTTGATGATTCAATAAATGTTACACTACTTCACCCCACTCTACTCTTAGTATAACTAAGTTTCCAAAAATCGGTATAAGAAAAATTTCTTTCTATTGTAGCTTAATCGATGGAAAGTAAATTTGGATGAATCATGGATCATTAGAGTTCTTCACTTCTCAATGACATAAAATTTAAATAATGGAGAGAGAAGGTAAAATATCTTGTGGATATCAAGTTTGGAAGGGAGTGATAAATGCTTATGGAAAATAACTTCCTTTAAAACAAGTTTAGCAATGCAATGTCTAGAACAAGTGTGCAATTTATGACAATCTTCACAATCTATACCTTGATAAAGTCATGGATCTCAATTCTCAAAAGGAGATTTGGGACAAGTTGCAGGTTTTGAATGAAGAAGAAACCAATTTCAATGGTGGAGGAAATGAGAAGAGAAACTATAGAAGAAAAAGGCCCTATGAAGGAAATTGATTAGTTGAATGAGATCTATTCTCATAGTATACAAGTAGATTACAGTCAAAAGGAGAAATTGGTTGGAGATCAAGTTAATCAAACGTCAACCTTGGCTAAAATATGAATGCTCTCAATGGAAAACATAGGTCTAAAGAAGCTCCTTCAAATATGTGAGGAAACAGAGTAATATTTTAAAGAATAATTTTAAAAATTAGAAACAAAAATCGAAGGAGAAAGGAGAATTGAAGAGGGATTGAGGAAGTTGTCTAAAGAAAAAGAAAATCAATGTGGAGGTTTGGAAGTTGAAGTGGATTTTATTAAAAGTGATATATAGAAGAAAACCTCTGAGTTGAAATTGGAAAAAAGTAGCAATAAAGGAAGCCAATAACAAAACTAGGACCAAAGAATGTGCCAAAAAAAGATGTTTCATAAAGAATATGAAGTATAAAGACTTCAGTAATAAACAGAATTACATAAATATTGTATTAATAATTGAATGATGATTACTTTTGTGAGAGGCCCGACTATATACCGCCTTAGATGCCTCTTGGTGAAAGGGCATGATCTTTAATCATGCCCTTTTGCCTAATAACTACAACTAACTAATTTTTACACAACATTGCCTTCCTCTTGAAAGAATGATTTGTCCTCAAAGCATATGTAACGACACATGTTGTTGACAAAATGCTTCAATCTCCCAAGAAGCTTCTTCTTCTGGTAAGTCCTTCCACTTGATCAAGTATTCCTTTATTTTACGATGTCGAAGCTTTCTTTCTCTAGTACATAAAATACCTTCTAGTTCTAGAATGACCCTTCCCTCATCATCCAGGGATGGAAGTGTTCTTTGTGTTGATTGATGATCGCCTAGTGCCCTTTCAAGGCAGGAGACATGGAAGGCATTCTGAACACGACTTTTCTCTGGAAGGCTTAAACCATATGTGACTTGGTTGATCTTTTTATTGATCTGATAAGGTCCATAGAACTGAGGTTCCAATTTATTTTTTCCTTTTTTTTTTTAAGGACAATTGTTTGTATGGTTGGAGGTTGACAAACACACATTCTCCGACTTCAAATTCTCTTTCAGTTCTGTTTTGGTTTGCTTGTTGCTTCATACGATTACTCGCATTACTCAAGTTTTCCTTTAGTATTTGGATGATTTTTTGGGTTTCTTCTAGTTTATTTTTAATAGCAGGTAGATTTGTTTGGACAATAGCTAGATCCTTCCATTTTGGGGGCACATATCTATACAATTCTTGAAATGGCGTCATTTTTGTTGACGTATGATAAGTAGAATTATACCACCACTCAATGAGATGCAACCATTGAGCCCACTTATTTTGTTTTTCTATAGCGTAGCAATGTAGGTAGGCCTCCAAACATTTATTCACAACCTCTGTTTGTCCATATGCTTGAGGGTGATAAGTGGAACTCATATTTAGGTAATTTCCTATGTGGTTGAACAACTTCTTCCAAAAATTACCCTTGGATTTGGCATCTCTATCACTCACAATGACTTTCGGAAAACTGTGTAATTTATATATATTTTTGCAAAATATTTTAGCGATTTGTGTAGCTAAGTATGATTTCTTTATTGCCATAAAGTGAGCATATTTGGTGAGTCTGTCGACCACTACGAAAATCTTGTCCTTTCCTTCAGATATGGGTAATCCCTCAATAAATTCCATCAAAATTTCTTCCCATTTCTAATTTGAAATGTTTAAAGGGTGAAGTAATCTAGGTGTCATAATATTTTCACTTTTATTACTTTGACATGTGTCACACTCTGCTACATACTTCTCAATATCGCGACTCATCCCTTTCAAAAGGAAAGATTGAAGTGCATTGTAGTAAGTCTTAAAGAATCCTACATGTTCGGCTAACGGTGAATCATGTGACTCCTTGAGTACGTTAAATTTAAACTTGGAATTTGCATTTATATAAATTCTTCCCTTGTACCATAGAATATCATTCTTCCATTCAAATTTTGAATTGTTGGGAAGGTTATTGATTATCATCGTTATTTCTGGATCCTTGGCATACTCACTTCAAATATTGTTAAGCCACTCAGGAACAACAACCGAGATTGCAAGTAGTGTTGGCTCTTCGTCTTTCCTGGATAAGGCATCTGCCACTACATTGTCTTTTCCTCTTTTATGTAGTATTTCCATGTCAAGGGAGGCAATTTCTCCATCCATTTTTGTTGTTCAAAGGAAAGTGTTTTTTGTTGAAAGAGGTGCTAGAGACTGTTATGGTCTATTCGAATGGAAAACTTACTACCCAAAAGATATTGCCTCCACTTAGCTATTACGTTCATAACAACGAGCATTTCTTTATTGTATGTCAACTTGAGACATTCTCTTTTATTGAGCTTCGTGCTCTCAAAAGCTATTGGATGCCCTTCTTGCATTAACACTACACCTATACCGAATCCAGAAGCATCACACTCGATGATAAATGGTTTAGAAAAATTTGGAGTTGCCAATACTAGGGCATTAGACATAACTTTGTTTAATTCTTCAAAACAACTTCCTGCTTCCTCATCCCATAGAAATGAATTCTTCTTTAAAAGTTTGTCAGAGGCGCAGTTATATGCGCATAGCTTTTAATAAACCTTCGGTAATACCCAGACAAACCTAAGAACCCTCTTAGCTTGGATACATTAGGTAGTTTGGTCCATTCCTTTATAGCTTTGATTTTATTAGGGTCCATTTTTATGTCTTCATCGGATATAATGTGTCCAAGGTATTCTACTTCTTCCTTCCCAAAGGTGCATTTGGATTTTTTTGCGTAGAACTAATGCTCTTTTAGTAGTGTAAGACTTTATCCAAATGTTGTAAGTGCTCCTTCCAAGTTTTACTATAAATTAAAATATCGTCAAAGAATACTAATACAAACTTTCTAAGATGTGGATGAAATAATTCGTTCATATTGGCTTGGAATGTTGTTGGTGCATTGGTTAACCCAAATGGCATTACTTTAAATTCATACTGACCTTCATGTGTTTGGAATGTCATTTTTGGTATGTCTTCCAACCTAATTCTGATTTGATAATAGCCTGACCTTAAGTCCAATTTTGAGAAGTATTTTGCGCCATGTAGCTCATCTAGTGTTTCGTCAATAAAGGGAATTGGGAAATTGTTTTTAATTGTTATTTTGTTTAATCCTCTATAACCAATGGATAGCCTGAATGAACCATCCTTCTTCCTTACCAATACCACTGGAGTAGCATACGGACTTTTACTTTTCGAGATGATCCCACACTTTAAAAGGTATTGGATTAATTTCTCAATTTCCATCTTCTAGTGATGTGGATATCGATAAGGCTTGATGTTGACGGGGTCTGGCCCTGCTTTGACTTCTATTGTATGCTCAATTTCCCTATTAGGAGGAATTTTCATAGGAAGGTCTTGAAATACTTTTTCATGCTTTTGAATTAGATCTTGTATCTTTGGTGACTCTTCACTGATCATATTTGCAGATAACATTTCTAATTGGTGACATTGTACTACATAAGTGGGTGCTCCTTTTCGAATCATCTTCATCATCTAAGATGATGATACAATTTGATTCTCTGCTGCTTGGAATCCGTGTATGTGTACCTCTAACCTCCCCATTTAAATCTTATGAATTGTACTTGATGGTTGGCAGCATAAGTGCCTAGAGTTCATAGCCATTAGATACCTAATACCACATCTACTCCACCTAATGGTATAGTGAAGATCGAAGATTCTAAATTAAAGTCTTGAATCTACAATTTGATGTTATGGCATTTCCCTACCTTTTTAATCTTCTTACCGTCAGCTACCATCACCTTCATGTTTGGTAAGGGAAATGAAAAAATGTTGAGTCTCTTTGCCATGATTGCATCTAAAAAATTGTGTGTGCTACTAGAGTCAATGAGAACCACTACGTTGTTCTTCTTTATATGTCCTTTCAACTTTAAAGTCTGAGGTTGTGATATACCTGTCATAGCTGATAGTGACACTTGTGGAATACTTCTGTCATCTAATTCTGGTGACAATTTTGGGGCATCTTCCGTTTCTTCTATGTCAAAATCCTCACTGTTTGAATCATTAGTTGCTTACAATTATATATGTTTTTTTATTCTTTTCCTTTAGCACACCTATGTTTGGGGTCCCACTTCTCACCATAGCATTTGCATTTGCCTTCTTTTATCCTTTGTATTTCCACATTAGATTTTTCACCTTCACGACAATGTGGAGGAACATATCTTGTATTATTTGAATCCATAGACTGAGGCATTCTTTGCCTTGAATATACTTTTTCCAACTTTGACCACAGTATTTGTTCAAATTTCTTTTCAGCAATTTTTGCTTTTCATCTTGCTACTTCTATTGACGTAATGTCATGAAGGTCAAGTGCTACATGTAAATGAGTTTTAATTCTGGAGATGTATGATTGAACTAGACGAGACTCTGATAACCCAGGTACTCATGTTATTAATGTTTCCCATCCTTGATTGTACCCATCCACACTTCCTTTTTGTCGTAATTTGATGAGTGTTGAGAAAAAATCTTCTTCCCTTACACCTTGGAATCTTTTAAAGAATGCATCTTTAAATTTTCTCCAACTGATGGTGATTGTTGTCTTCTTCCAACACATATAGCAATTATGTGCTTCTCCTTCCAATTTCATGGATGCATGCCTAAGCTTTTCATCATCATCATTGACGGCATAAATCTCGAAGTATTCTTCTGCTTTATTCATCCATGCAACACTCTATATTTCGTTCCCAATGAATTTAGGCATCTTGACTTTTTCCCTTCGCTGATATGTTGCTAATGATTGAGCGAAAAAAGGGTGTTGATGGGTAAATGTATCCAAGAGTTGCTTATTTGAAAAGGTTGTGTTACTATTTCCTTGGTGGGGCATCACTGATTTTTTTGGAGATTCATCTTTTTCTTGAGAATCTGTTGATTTTGTTGAGTCTGATGAATTGTGCTCTTGATTTCATCCATCTTCTTGGAGTAGTTGTTAGGGCGTAATATTCCATTTTCCACACAAGTGGTTCAGCAATGCTAAGGTCTAGTTATGATTCATTTCGGATTGGATCTGGTTCTGCCCTAGCTGTAGTTCTATTCGTTTTGTCATATCCTATAGCCTCTTGATATCATTAGAATGCCTGATAAACTTACTCTCAAAATTGACTAATTTTTTATTAAAATCATCGAAGTGGCTAGTAATCCTATTCACCAATTCAATCAATCTTTTATTGAAATCGGCCATTGACATTGACGACATTGAACGAGTTTGTGGGGGTGTATATTTGTCTAGTAGTTTAAATTTTTTTCTTTATAATTAAATTAAATTAATTAATATATATATAACATAGTTATATATTATAACTATATATAATGATTAAAATCAATATTCAAATTAAATTTTATGTTATTAATCAGGATGAAGTGACAGTTGGTGGATAGACACGACCAGAGAGTCAACGGTCATGTTGGTTGGCGGGCAGATAAATGATGGTTTGGAACAATGATGAAACCAATGGTAGATCGAAAACAATAGTAGAGAGAAGCAACGGTCGGCTTGGGAAAACCACAAGGTCGATAGTGTTATGGAGGTGGAGCATGACAGTAGAGAACTAAGGGCGACGGTCAACGGGATAGGAGATAGGGAGACCAGGACAAGCATGGAAAAGGGTAGTGAGAAATAGGGTATGTCAAAGGAATAGTAGAATGACGACTAAGGAATGGGGTGCTGACGGCAGCAGGGATAGCCGAAAACAAAATGAGGATTGGGAGATGCAATGTCACGCTTGCCAATGGTGGCGGTGGTCTTTCAACCGTGCCGGCGAGGTGCGGCACCACTGAACACTTTATTTTTAACAATACTCGTGCACATGGACTACACCTATCCACTTACTCCTACTTAGTTTGTGATTCTCAACCAAGTATAATTGAGTTATCCTTTATACCAATGAACATCCATACTTATTCATTATCAACAACAATTATAAACGAGAACACAATTGCACAGTATAAAGTGAGGGGCAACTCCCTGAACAATGAGTTCGCCCAACAATATATTAAGAATATCAATTTACAATAGACAAGTATGCTTGGCAAGACCAAGTCCCATACTTAGCCAATTTTACAATCAAGACAATCTCGGTTGCCTTCTTCATTTCACGTCCGTGCACCCTTGCAAGATGGGCTGGCACTCACCCAAGCCACCAAGACACCCTCGTCAAGTCTCGGCACAAACGGCACCTCTGCACGATCACCCGGGCACACCTTGCCTAATGACTTCACCCATTCACCAAGTGCGTTTCCAAACCATGCGACCAAGACAAGAGAGAGCGCATGAGCTATGCGCTGCGCCTCTCTATTTCTGCGCACAAGACAGTGCACTTCTCCTTGAGCGAAGATCGTATGATGTCGTTCGAATTGATGTTTGAATCCTCCCATCACATCGCATATGTATATGCATCATAGCGTGTGGGTGGGCTACCCATCCGACCGCCCCACAAATGCCATACGCACCCCTCATGAGGGCCTTCAATGAGTCAGCCTCCACTCCATCGTAGGTCGGCCTTACTCTATCGCACATGCTCCCAACCGCGGGTATAAGCCATCGCATATCTCACACTTGTCTTTCATTGTTCACAAGCCCTTTGCTATTCGTTCATTGCAAGTCCTCTGTTTCATCGCATAACCATTCGCCCCACCATGTCACATCATCGTGCACGACTTCCCGTCGCACAACCAACACGCGCCCGGGTCACCCAGCGCCCAACCGCATCGCACAATCCCGAAGGCTTTACATCCTCCTCCACCTGAAATCGTTGTCGTCCTCGATAACATACCATGCTTAGCAACCAACTGTCACCAAGATAACCATACCAAGGTACACATCCCATCAGTATGTCATATATGAGATATCCATGATCATCGACCACCCTTCCACAATCTCCACATGCTGCTCTCTACCATGGAAGGCTGGTCCTTCCATCTCAAGCTACATGTCCATTGCAATAATGTGTCAACCGCATCATGTGTCATCATCACCATGTGCACTACTGCCATGATACTCCAACAAGTGCTAACACATCTCTACCATGTGCCAACATCTCGTCCATGTGAACCTCTCCTCGTCCATGTGAACTGCTGCCATGATACTCCAACACAATGTCAACATGCCTCTGTCATGTGTTAACATTTCGTCCCATGTGAACCACTGCCATGATACTCCAACACAATGTCAACATGTCTTTGTACACTTGTGGACCCCATGTCTAAACTAGTTGGGTACCTAATCCAACCATCACGCTCAAATCATGAGAGTGAACATCCTCATCTCACCATCAGTTGTTTCTCAAAACATCTGCCACATCCTGAACTCATCAAGAATAAACCATGCCCAGGTCCATGAAGTAGCCCTCATCTCATCTGCAACATGTCATGATGCTTGATGCCAAGCCATCCCTGTAACATCATACCTGCTCAACCTGCTTTAAGGACTCACTGCCATGAGCAGCTAACAATGATCCCCATCTTCTTGTCCATCTAAGAAGATGTGGAGGGAGTAGAGCTTGAAGGCTCACCCTCACTAATAATCTCGATCCATCTATCAGGATCCTCAATCTCCATCCTTTGTAGATAAGTGACCCGATCCTCCTCTCGGACATCCGGACTCACATATGCTTCATCATCATCATCATCATCTTCGACCACTTCTAGCCTTCTTGACAAATCCAAGATGCTATCTGAAAGTGTCTTGATGACCAATGACTACTCGGTAAGCTTTGTCTCAACCATGAACAACCACTTACTCATGTCACCCATTCGCTTCTCATCCTCCACTTACATCACTGCCAACTTACAATCAAGCCTTGTTACTCCAATGGTAGGCACACCAATGGGTACATCTTCCCTTCCATCGTAAATGTATAGCTTCTTCAAATCTGGAACAATCATAGCATCAAATTGCTTCATGAATTCCATCCCCATCACAGCCTGATAGTCATCTATCCGCACTATAGTGAAGTCAACCATCCCTGTCCATTCACCAAGTGTTGTGTCCACCTTTTCAGCTACACCAAGAACTTCATCCGGAGGAGAATTCACTATCTTCATTTGTGCCTTGAGAGGTACAAATTTCAGCCCAATCCTTCTCGCAGTATCTTCTCCCATGAAGTTGTGAGAAGCCCAAGTATCCACCATAGTGAGCACATCAGCATCTCCAACATTCATCCAAACATACTCCAACTTATTCCTCTCAGGATCCTTTCGAGAGATCACCTCTGTAGCAGCAGCAGCACCAAGTATCTCCATCATGCCCACAGAAGCACCTTCATCCTTCACATTAGTTTGTGTAATCGCAGCCACTTTTGGTTTAGAAGGACAATTCTTCACCGTATGTGGTCCAGCACATATCCAACACTTCAAGACTTTCTTCATCTTCGAATTGTCATCCGATTTCGAAGCATCATCTTTCTTCTTATCTTTCGGCTTGTCGGACTTCTTCTTCCTATCATCAGAAGTCTCATCATAATGCTCCACCAACCTGTCCACAGCAGCAAAAGCCTCCTCAGGTGTTCTAATCCTCTGTCTCTTCATTTCAATACGTGCCCAAGGCTTCAACCCAATAATGAAATTGAACACCTTGTCCCTCTCCGCCATGTCAGGAAGTTCTAGGACCGCACTTGCAAACTCCTGCTGATATGTCTGAAGGTTCCCTGTCTGCTTTATGAATTTTATCTTCATCATTGCTTCCCATGTTTCATCTTGAGGACTGAAATGGGCCTGCAAAGCTCCTTTCATCTCATCCCACAAAGTGATGTCACTAGCACTGCCACTAGCAATCTGGTCCATCCTCCTTCACCACCACATCTTAGCATCCTTTGTTAGAAACTGAGCAGCTACCTTGACCTTTGTCTCATCATCAGATAGACCCAACCATTCCAAGTATTGCTCCATGTCCCATAAAAAGTTGCCAAGAGTCTTTGCACTCCTTGTACCATCAAAAGATTCTGGTTCCTTGATTTTGACATGAGGCACTCCTCCACCTGAACCATGCCTCACGGCCTTCTTCAACACCACGATCTCATCTCTAGCTTCATCAAGAGATTACTTCAAGTCCATGATCTTTGCAAGACCCTGGTCCGTTGCTTCTTCAACCTCTTTGACCCTTACTTCAAGTTGTGTACACATAAGATCAATGTACTCATGTTGTGTTTGGAGTTCATCGAGCTCTTTCATAGTGGCCTCTTGTCCCTTAGTGAACAAGTCCATCTTCTTCTCCCAAGAGTTCTCCATGGCCTCCATGCTTACCAACACTTTCTCCATAAGCGTTATAGTAGAATCCTGCACACTAGACCCAGCCTGGGATTCAGCCATTGCTAATAGCCTCTTCCTTCTTTGCAATCTAGTCTCGACTATACAACAGCTTCACCTGCAACACAAGTCCTTGATGAAACACTTATTAGGAAGTGTTTCACCAACCTCTTTCCTCTGCAAGTACCTTTCACCACAGTCACTTCTTCACAAGCTTCACCTGCTCTGATACCAACTGTCAAGTTGTGTATGAGCTTCAATGCTTCAACACTTCATCAACCCGGTCATTAGCCTGCTATGATACCAACTGTCACACCCACCAATGGTAGCGGTGGTGTTTCAACCATGCCGGCAAGGTGCGACACCACCGAACACTTTCTTTTTAACAATACTCGTGCACATCGACTACGCCTATCCACTTACTCCTACTTAGCTTGTGATTCTCAACCAAGTATAATTAAGTTATCCTTTATACCAATGAACACCCATACTTATTCATTATCAACAGCAATTATAAACGAGAACACAATTGGACAGTATAAAGGGAGGGACAACTCCCTGAACAGTGAGTCCGCCCAACAATATATTAAGAATACCAGTTTACAATATACAAGTATGCTTGGCAAGACCAAGTGCCATACTTAGCCAATTTTACAATCAAGACAATCTCGGTTGCCTTCTTTGTTTCACCTTTGTACACCCTTGCATGATGGGCGGGTGCTCAACCGAGCCACCAAGACACCCTCGTTAAGTCTCTGCACAAACGGCACCTCTGCACGATCACCCAGGCACACTTTGCCCAACGACTTCACCCATTCACCAAGTGCGTTTCCAAACTGTGCGACCAAGACAATAGAGAGTGCATGAGCTATGCACTATGCCTCTCTATTTCTGCGCACAAGACAACGCACTTCTCCTTGAGCGAAGATCGTATGATGTCATTCGAATTGATGTTTGAATGCTCCCATTGCATTGCATATGTATATGCACCATAGCGTGTGGGTGGGTTGCACAGCCAACCGCCCCACAAACGCCATACACACCCCTCATGAGCACCTTCGATGAGTCGGCCTCCACTCCATCGTAGGTCGGCCTTACTCCATTGCACATGCTCCCAACTGTGGGTATAAGCCATCGCAAATCTCACACTTGTCGTTCATCGTTCGCAAGTCCTTTGTTGTTCGTTCATCACAAGTCCTCTATTTTGTCGCATAACCGGTCGCCCCGCCGTGTTGCACCATCGTGCACGACCGCCCGTCGCACAAACAACACGCGCCCGTGTGCGCAGCCGGGTCACCCGGTGCCCAACCGCGTCACACAATCCCGAAGGCTTTACATGCAAGGTCACAAGATGGGAGTTACGATGACAGGATAGGGGGTATCGGATGGTCAACGAAAATGGAGACAGTGGAAGGGATGACTATGAGATGGCGACAGAAGGGGCATGTAAAGTGACAAAGGGATGAAGGATTGGGAATGCGGGCAATGGGTGGGGCGGAATGTGGTATTTGGAAAGCGGGGAAACACAGCAGGGACTCAAGGACTCAGACAGCAGTTAGCACATGCAATGAAGGATCACAACGAAGCTCTGATACCAAACAAAGTATAAAGGCTTCAGTAATAAACAAAATTACATAAATATTTTATTAATAATTAGATGATGATTACATTTTTGTGAGAGGCTTGGCTATATACCACCTTAGGTGCCTCTTGGTGAACGGGCATGATCTTTAATCATGCCCTTTTGCCTAATAACTACAACTAACTAATTTTTACATAACATAATATCATTTTCACTTTTAGGAGGTGGAAAGTGCTTTAATTGTCAAAAACATTGATAGATTGTAGTTAATTGCTGAAGTAAAGATATCAAACCTTCTCAAGAAGTATTTTTACTCGGTGTTCCACTTATGTTTCTTCACTTGGTTTGTGTGCATGCAAATAAACTTGATTTGTATTCTTTTTATTATTTTTATCATTCCATGCTTGATTTAAAAAAAAAAAGAATCGCTTGAAATAATTTCTTCCTTGATGACAAAATTGTATAATTTATAAGACTTGGATTCTTAAATATAACCAAAAAGTATGATTTTTTCACTTTTCTCACCCAATTTAATTCTAATTTCTTCTACAACACGTCCATAGGCTACACAACTAAATATTATCATTTGTGATACACTTGTCTTCATACCACTCCATGCTTCTAAGGGTACTCTTCCTTTGATTTTTTTGGTTGACGATCTATTCAAAGTATAAATTCTACATGCCAGAGCTCCTTCACAAAACTGATTTGGAAAACATTTTACCTTCAACATGCTTCTATACATATTCATGATGGTTTTATTTTTCCTTTCTGGTACCTAATTTTGTTGGGGAGTGTACCTTTTTGTGATTTTTATTTTGATACCTTGATCGACGCAATATGCTACAGATTCTCTAGAGCGGTATTCACCGCCTGCATGTAATGTTAAGACTTTAATTTTCTTCTCACTTTGCTTCTTTGCAATGGCTTTGAATTGCTTGAATTTTTCATATCTATGATAATTTTTTTGATAAATAAGACCCATGCCATTCTATTGAAATCACCAATAATTGTTATAAAGTAGAAACTTCCTCCTATTGTTAGGTTTTCATTAGACCACAAAGGTGTATGTGTACTAGCTTCGTGGAATTTATGCTTTATGGTTAGCATCATTTAGAAAATTGTTTTTTTCGTTTTTGGAAAGTATAGAACATTCATATGGATTATCATGGACACCTATAACAATTAGACCTATGACCATGATAGACTTCCTTTGAAAATTATCATGATAATGAGAAGCTAAATGGCCATATCTAAGACACCATAAATAAGTTTTAGTAGAACTTGTTACAAACTGACCATATGATAATGATTGCTTGACATTTCTTATGATTAGAGGAAATATCCTTTTTTTGGCCATTTGGATTCTTTCTATGACTATTTCGCTAGGTGGATTTTCAATAAATATGTAGGTAGGAAATTTAAACTTATTTCTTATAACATTTTTAGTCATTTTCTGTTCACCTAATACATTGTGTTCCGGAATTTGTAAATAATAGACATCATGAATGTACTTTATTTCATTATTCTTTTTTACAATTGTTACAATATGTTTTCGTAAGGAATTAACAAGATAATCGTCACCCAAATTATTATGACATTTAATTGTTTCATCAAAACTGTGTTTATTACATGTCATATTGTTATTGTACCCACTGTCTAGTAGCCAAATATCTTCATTGGTTTTTTATTATGCTATCGAACAACAAAGTATCATGTAATATGTTGTATCTTCACTAATTCTTGAAACAATTGCACTACCTTTGTTTAAATCTTTTGGTTTCTTACTACATTCGCTTTCTTCCTCATTTTTCTAAGGGTAATCCCATCGCTATTCAAGTTGACTTGATGAACTTTTTTCATTCTTTGTATACCTTCTTCCTCTTCATCCTCTACTTTTTTTGTCTCTACCTCTTCCTATATTAATTGTCATTGGATTTTTAAAGGAATTTTCTATTGATTCATTTCTACCTTTAATTATTGACTCATGATGTAACATTGATTATACCGATTGTTCAATTGAAAACTAGACCATATCTTTACTTTATTTTACATCTATCACAATCATGTCAAATGAATACGACAGACATCTGAGAATTTTCTCAACCACCTTTTAATCGATGACATCCTCTCCATGAGTTTTAAGCTTATTTTCTACCTCCATGACTTGAATCATAAATTGATCTACTACATTAGTATGTATCATTTGAAAATGTTTGAAGTTCTTCGCGAGGACCTGGAGCTTTACATTTTTGACCTTATTTGTTCCTTCATATGCCTTTTCAGATATTTTCCAAGCTTGATGAGCATTGGTTGATGCTACAATCTTGGGGAATATGGTTTCTTCAACTCCATTGTCTAGATTCCAGAGTGCTCTCTCGTCCTTTGCTTTTATCTCTACTGAAGAATTTTGGTTGGAATTTTTATTTGTTTCTAAGTATGTAGCTTTAGTTTCTTTGTATTTTGTGACTATTACTTCCTGGCAACACAAATTTATCAAAAATATCTTGATCCCAATTTACCACATTGCATAATCTCCACCCTTTAATATGGGACCCTATGTTTTCTGATTACTAATTGAAGAGATGACTGGCTTCTCAAATAAATCCTCCTTACTATGGATTTAGGGGATTCTCCAAGATTTTCAACTCACTTAAATCCTAACATAAGTCTTAAAGCATTGGTGTGAGTGGAGATAGCTTATAATGAAGGCTCTAAAAGCTACAAAGAAACCTTGGGGTGTTTATGGTTTATCCCTACAAGTCTTTGAATACGATTTACAATGACAGCTTCATAAAAAAATCTCATTATGTGTATATTTGATGATGAGCTTGGGGTACAACACTCTCCTGGGTCTTTTGATGCAGGGCATCTTAGAGAAATACTAGCGTGGGAGTCCATCCCTATCAAACTCATTAAGGGAAAGATATGTCTTTGGCGGCCCCTCTCGATCTTCTCCTTTCGAAAACGTGGTTGCAGCTCCTTTCCTGAAATCACTTTGTTAATGATTACAACAAAAATGGAGGCCCGGACAAAAATGATTAATGGTAATTATTGTGCCTTAACCATTAAAATCTGTTGATACCTAATCCTCACGATTGGGTGAATTTATGTAAATAGTTAAATTAGGAATGTGAACAGTCATTAGGAGATGAGCTGAGTAGTCACACCCTTTTGTATATAACAATAACATACCTAATGAAATAAATCGAATCAGTTTTACTGCCTATTGGAGTTACTGCCTGGTCTGACATGGTATCAGAGCTAATTCTCAAAATAGTTGTAACTCCCTTCATTTTTGCTACTATGGGCTGTACGTTGGTCTGAGCACTGTCCACTGAGCGCTGTCCTCTGTCGTTCTGCCCTGAGCACTATTCTGACTGATCTTTGTCCTCTGCGTTGTGTTTCATTGCCTTGACGCCTCTGTCCTCTGCGAAAGGCAGACAAACGTTTTTCGGTGAACTGGTATTGCGCTTTACTGCATTTCATATGTTTGACTGTAATCCGTGTTGCGTTGGATTGCCATGGGAAATCGTGATGGGATCAATGGCGTTTGACCGCTCCTCCTTGTTGCTTGGTTAACATCCAGATTGACTCTGTATCTCCCTATTATACCACCCTCCATCGATTAAATGTTGTTGAATTGACTGTGTATTCACCCTCCGAGACCTTGTTTAAGAGGTTCGGAATCGTCTGGGGGGATGACGACCGTTTTTGTGGCCTGATTTGGAGAAGTTTGGGCCACGCTTCCTCAAGCTTCCTGTTCTGCGGATTTGTTTTTGGTGGTGGAATGGTTTTGACTGGTCTCTGCGATGGATTTGGATATTCTGGAGACAAATTTCCTTTTGTTTCTCTTTTCTGCTATATGCATATAAAACTCTAGAGTTAGAGTTGTTTAAAAATCAATGTCCTAATAATTTGTCCATCCATTTCTTACAAAATGAAAGTAGCACATAAATGATTTTATCACCTTCAAATTATCTATATCTCATAATCTCATGATCGTTTAGCAAATGTTGTGGAATAGTTTTAAAAAAAATTGAAATCACATTATGATATGTGTTCTCGTCTATCCCATTATAACAACATAGATGGTGACATGAACATCTAGTAGATGCATATTAATCTCTCACCTATTCTAATGGTTATCATTTATATCATATGTATATATGGCATGGACAATTGGATAAAGGTATGATGGATAATTCATCTATAGCATATGTATATATGGCATGGAACATTGGATAGAGGTATGATGGTAAATTCATCTATAGCATATGTATATATGGCATGGCATGGAGCATTGAATAGAGGTATGATAGCAAAGATATACCTGGATCATTACTAATATAGAGCATTATATCCGATTCTGGAAGATAGGTCTCATTTAAACATCAAGCATAACTCCTTTCACTTATAGTAAAAAAATAAATGTGTGAAATGGAAATAGTCTTTCCTCAGAGTACAAGTAATTGAGTTGTTAGTAAAGTTGATCATATGTCTTTCCTCAATTTTTTTGATTAATTGTCACACTTTTGGGAATTGATTATGTGGATTAATTTCCCCCCTCAGAACATGGAAGTAGTTTCCTACTGAAGGTAAGGGAAAGGGTTTGGAATTTTACTAATGTCTTCTAGTTTTGGTGTAATGGAAAACTCCAATATGATATCAAAACCTTGGCACAAGTTCAATGGAGTAACTTCCACAACTTTCATAATTGCTTAAGGAAAGTAATGGTAATTTTCTTTGAGGTAATGGTAATTCTTTTTGGTGATTTACTAATGTGTGTAGGTCTTAATGAAACAACAAACCCCAACACAATATATGATAAATAAGTTAGCATATAAAATTGAAATATGAATTGGTTTAATTATCATTCAAGTAGTTAAAATGAATGGTTAAAATCACTCATCTATACTAGGACGTACCAGTCTTTAATGTGGTCTTTTTTTCCATAAAAGAAGTGCCTTAATAGGAATTCATTAAAATCAATTGTGATCTTATTGTGTTTATGTCACTCCAACTCATTATCCACTTACATATTTTGTATTTGAACCTCTTACCATAAGATAAAGATTTCTTTAACACAAACCTTTTTAGTCACTCTTCAACATTTTATGGGTTGAAAAAAGAAGAAGAAGAATAAGATCGTGGTGTGCTTTTACACTCTTATATGTGTATATAATGTTACCTCACCCTTTTAATCTATTTCACTCAACCACACATTCAATCACTACCTCTACCTTAAAATGTCCCACAATTTTTTTAAAACTAAATTAAGGAAATAACTTAAAAAAAAATTCCTTAGCCCTTGCATTCATTATATTAATTTAAAATATATAATCATTCCATATTTATATTAAAAAAATAAAGAATCAAATTATAGTTTCATAAGTATTTAATCCATAATTTTACATTATTTAAAAAATAAGAATATTTACCAATGATTCCATGGTTTTTTGGAATATGCTTTCAAAACTTTTTCCCTATTTCTATATATAAAGATGCTAATAGTTTTTTGGAGTACTTTTAAGAATTCAAATATTATACCTCTATATAATAGTATAAAAAACTATTCTAAGTTGAAAAAAAACTATTCTAAATTGAAAAATTATATATAAAATAGGACAAAATAATCAATAAAAATGTATATAATTTACTATTAAAATCAGTAAATTGTTTATTTAATTTTATATAAACCAATAAATAAATAACACTTTGTTTATTTAATTTTATATAAATCAATAAATAAATAACACTTCTTTTCGGAAAATGTTAGGACAAAATACTAAAATATAGTTTTCAAATTTTCCTTTTTCTATATATGTACGTTATAGTATATCGAGTTAGCACGTGGTGGTTTATAGGGGTATCTTCTCCTCAACGAGTGTTTTTCTTCGCGCTATTTACTCTGCGCCATAAAAAGAAAAACCCTCCCAGCCAAAAGTTACTTAACAAGCTCCTGCTTTACTTTGCATTCGCTCAATTTGTACTCAGATCCCGCTTACATTGCATAACATTGACATAACTCGCTCTTTTAATGAAAATTCCGGACAGTTCGTTATATGTTCTCTGCTTCCCCTAAGGACCATCTACACGCATATCTGACAATCAAATTTGAAATTGGATCTTCCCTTTTCCTTGTAGGAGTTGAAGGCTGGGTACAAATAAGATTCCTCTGTCATGTGGCTGGGTGCGGTTCCTGTGTAGGTTGTCTGCCATTAATTGCTGGGTTCGCGGTTTAACGAAAAACTAAAAGCAAAAGGAAAAAACTTTGAGATGCTGTCCCACCGATGGAATCAAGTGGAAGTTGGTCAGAAAAGCAAATTTTCCACTCTGAGTTCTCGAAATGAATAATTTTATTAAAATCTCGTCGTTAAACAATTTTCTTTTAGTCTACGTGGTCGAAAGGTGGCGCGAGGCCAGCCCTTGTCATGATGAAATTTAGAAAGCAAGAAATGGTGGATGTAAAGTAAGCGCAAGATAATATTTTAGCTTTGCAACTGAATGCATGCCAAGAATCTGGGAATTAAGTATGACATTTTAGCATTGCAACTGAATGCATGCCAAGAATCTTGGAATTAAGAAAACCATCGCAACACTTACGAGATATGTTCGGCCTGCTGTAAGCCCTATTATTTTAAGTTCTTGTGGCCATTCCGTTGTTACAGGAGTCAGTCAGATTCAAACATTCAAAGTAGGGCTATCGTTGAAACTTATTAAATAATTCCTCTTTGAAACTTATTTTTCGTAGAGTGGACTTTAGAGCTAACATATAAATACGATGGCAAGTCGTAAGCATTTCACCACTCCATTCTCGTCTATTGCTCTGTACCTCTTTGTAGAGACGCATCTCAGTGTAGTCTCTTCTCTTCTATTCGTCATAGTATTGTATTATCTATTGACAATACATTAGTGTGTGCTTTTGCGTTTATTGTGTAATAGCGTTGGGTCTATATAGAAAAGTTGCCTTAAATTACTTGAACGATGAAGAACTCCATGATTATTTTAATGTTGCTTGCAGCACCGTTATGTGAGGCTGCTCGGATTTTCGACTTCAAGCCATTCTCTCTCAATACCAATTCTCAGGTTAAAGCTACTCCAGTGGAGAAATGGTCTCCTGAGATGGCTGTCCTGATGCTAAACAACTGTTTGAGCAGAAGAGTGAATCTTGAAAAGCATCCTGATTCACAGACTAAGTTCATGTCCAATGCATCTTCGAAGACGAGGGATTCAGATCAACGTTTTGATGAACATCATCAAACAATCCTTCCTTCTCTAAAATTGAATGTTTCTCAACATGAAGTGGAAAAATCCGTTCTGCGCTTTGAACCGTTAGGTCACAGCCCAGGAATTGGTCATGATAATCCACCTGGATTGAGGCACTGAATGGCAAAAGCTGACAAGTTCATTGAAACGCTTTCTAATATTCGGAAAGCAAAATCTGCAGTTCACTTCTGTAATAGGCCATTGTATACAACATATGCACGCGATGGCTATGGTGTATTATGTGACTCTATACAAAGTATTGTGTAGTTAACTTTTCAAATGAGAATATGTTGTAAGATACGCATGCTGTATATATGAAATAAAGCTCTTTCCTCATTTTATTTCTTTTATCAGGAGCGATGTTTCTGTGTCCATTTGAACCTATAGGGTCATCCCCCTTTTAGAAAATAACAGAGCTCGTTGCAATCAATATGGATAACTTAGATATGTAAATATTTCTCTTTCATGGTAACCGACGGGACATTTTTACCCATGATTTAGAGTAGTAAACAGAGATAATCACTCATGCGAAAATTATCCGAATGTAATCGATATTCTAAAAAATATGTATAAAGTTAACTACAATAATATCCAACAATATGAATAAATATGAATAAAATACGTCCATATTCCCATAGGTTGTTTTCAAAGGGAGTTGTCTGATTTTTTTGAAATTCCTGTGATGGAATCTAGCGGAAGAAATTGAGGTTAAATCTTGATTTGTTGCAATTAAAATGGTTTTTTAACTGTATATTTGGATTCAGCACCCTGAAAAAACACTTAAATACTTTAATTGTGCAGAAACTAGCTATCAAACTTGCGATTCAATAAATTGCTGTAGGATTTTGACTGGAAAAACCCACCGAAAAAGGTTTCAAAAAGTCGCATTATAGACAACTGCTTTTCAAAACATATTTATCTTCAACTGCACAGCTCTGGTCACGAATATGAGGAGTTAGATCCTTCGTGAAAATTTATGCTTAACATACTAATAACATTTTCCTTCCCCGAGGCACTGAACGGCATAAGTCGACGAAGCAATTGACATTGGAAGCGAAAATGTCACAGAAAACTCTTCTAATAAGCCATTGTACGGCTTGTCAAACATGCAGGCGATTGCTAGCTTTTATTGGCTGTGTCATTATACAAAGTATTGTGGCATTAATCGTTCAAACCTTAATATGGGTTAAGATATACAGCAGTTGCAAGCTCATGATACTCTGCAGGGATCTTCGCAAGGGCGGTGACGTTCAGGGCAAGCCAACCTCCGGTCTTCCTCACGGTTTTTAAAACAGTTTGGTTCATTTTCCACCGGGCTTCCTTTTCTCTAAGAAAATACACAGACCCGCTGAATGGAATTACAAGTTGATATAGAGTGCAATAGCAGTTCTAGTAGTGTAATCCATCATGATTCTGAGAAGCTTAGGTTCTAGTTTATAATGTTGAGTATATAATTTCAACTGCGCATCGGTTGAGCCGTGCAGTAGCATGGAAACATCGTCGATGAGCAATTGCTGATATCGCATCTGTGAAATGGCAATGGAGGACTTATAAAGGATCTTTTGTGTTTGCGATGAGCGATCGCCGATATCGCTATCGGCGTATCGCTATCGGTGAAACCAAACGGGCAGGCTTTACTATGAGTTATGTTGCGACCCGATAACCCGGACCTGACAGGTATTCAACATTTTGTTTAATGTTATTTCAGTTCTGCCAATGGCTCTTTTTGTGTTTTAATGTATTTCAGGCATATGTTAAAATATATTGTATCGGAGGTATCAGCAGAGATTGCGATCGGCATACCGCAATTGGGGAAACCAATGGAGCATGGCATTTAGACATATGAGTGCCGACAGTGATGAAACTCGGACCCGATGGGTTCCCAAAGCCAAAGTGTATAATGGTTGAAGTACAAGCCTACAAAATGAATTCAACGTGAATTAAAAGTTTCATTTACCGCCAGTTTTGTCAGTAAAAGAGTAAATTAGCCAAAGTGTATAATGGTTGAAGTACAAGCCTGCAAAATGAATTCAACGTGAATTAAAAGTTTCATTTACCCCCAGTTTTGTCAGTAAAACAGTAAATGTAATTTACTGTGGGTTGGTAAGTTTTGGTGAAGTTTTTAATTTTATCATTTTCTATCAGTGGGAGTATGGGCACAAGTAAAAGTTGGTAAAACCATTTAATTTTATTGTTTTTATTTTACGGCAGCATGGCAAGTAAAAATGTGATGTAATTTTCTTCTGGTTGTCATCTATACATGTAATGTTTTTTTGTATGTTGAATATGTAATCGAAAAAGGGAGGCACAACAGTGCGTATGTAAAGTTCTGAATATGCAAAAGGAAGCACGCAGCAGCGTAAGAAAAATCTATGTGTAATTTTCACACAGCAGTGAAATGTTATTGGTGAATCCCTCTGTGAGAGAGGAAGATCATAATATGTAACAACAATTTTTTTTTTATTAATGAATAGAAATCCTTGGTGTGTAAAAGCTCTGTTCACTGCTCAGAAATTTTATTTGTTTTCGCTGCGTTAAAGATCCTGTGGTGAAACAGAGCATTGTCTCTGTGTTCAGTTTTGTTGTTTTTGGGATTTTACCAGAAAAATTCCCCAACAGTGGTATCAGAGTAGGTCTAGGCTCTTTGAAGGTGTCAAAGAAGCTGAAGGGAGGAGTTTTTTGTTGCAGCAGTAAATCTTCTCCAGCGAAGTGAAGTCTCAGATAAAAAGATCCAGGTATTTCTCAAATTAGTTTCTTGTGTTGCTGCTGAAGAAACAATCAGTGATTTTAATACACAGTCAAACATTTTATAGCATAGTTAAAGAGTGCTAGAATGGCCAGCACCAACACCAGCATGGGTATGTTTAATCCTCAATTCCCACAGTTCAATGGGAAAAACTATGACTATTGGGCTATAACCATAAGAGCCCTGTTTGCGTGTCAAGATTTATGGGAATTAGTTCAAGATGGTTCTGAAGAACCAGCAGATGAAAATGAGTTTAACAGACTAACTCAGGCAGAGAAAGATTTGCTGAAGAGCAATAGGAAGAAGGATTCAAAAGCTCTTGTATTTTTGTATCAAGCAGTGGACCAGAGTGTATTTCCAAGGATAGCAGCAGCTAAGACATCCAAAGAAGCATGGCAAACTCTCAAGGCAACCTATCAAGGCATGTAGAAAGTGAAGACAACAAAACTACAGTTGCTGAGGAGAGATTTTGAGAATCTGAACATGAAAGAGTCAAACAATATTGACTCATTCTTCACACATGTGATTGGATTGGTCACACAGATGAGGACACATGGAGAAGTTCTTGAAGAAAGGAGGATTGTGGAGAAACTTTTGAGGGTCATACTCTCAAAGTTTGATGTGATTGTCACCACCATAGAAGAGACAGAGGATCTCTCAAACTTTTCAGTTGATGAATTCCATGGATCACTAATAACACATGAGCAGAGGCTAAGTAGAAATGAAAACTCATCTCTAGAACAAGCCTTCAAGACCCAGAGGTCTTTTGGAAGAGGCAGAAGCCAAAATAGAGGTGGAAGGAACAGTGTAGCAAATGCTCAAGGAAGAGACAGCAATCCAAATCAAAACCAAGGCCAAGGCAGCAGCCAACAAAGAGGACAACATCATACTCGAGGACAAAGGTATGAAAAATCCAATGTCCAATGCTATTATTGTAAAAAATATGGGCACTATGCTAATGAATGTAGGAAAAAGCAGCATGATATGAGTAATAGATCTAGTGCAAATATCACTAGAGAGAATATCAGTGAAGATAACGTTTTATTAGCTTGTAACATGGCTGAAACAAACAGTGAAGATATATGGTTTCTAGATTCCGGTTGTAGCAACCATATGACAGGAAACATAGCCTTGTTTTTTGCTTTAGATCAAAGTGTGAAGTCACAAGTCACACTTGGGACTGATAGTAAAATTTCTGTTATGGGTAAAGGAGAAGTTAAGATATTTACAAAGAAAGGAGAAAGGAAAACCATAGCAGATGTCTACTATGTCCCTGGAATGAGATGTAACCTCTTGAGTATTGGACAACTTGTCCATAAGGGGTACAATGTTTTCTTTAAGAATGATGTATGCACTATCATGGATATAACACCCAAAAAAAGATGTATTGCTGAAGTAAAGATGACAATGAACAGGATGTTCCCTCTTAAAATAAGAGCAGATCTGAAAAACAAAGAAGTAATTGCAGCAGTTACCCAAGAGGCTTTCCAAAGCATGCCAAAGAATGAAAATTGGTTGTGGCACTTGAGATTTGGACATCTCAACTTTGGAGGTCTTAATTTGTTGACCAGAAAAGGGATGGTAAGAAGATTACCATTGATAGAGAAACCGGACAGCCTTTGTGAAGGTTGTATCTTAGAAAAACAATACAGAGAAAGTTTTCCATCAGGGAAAAGCATAAGGGCAAAAGCACCCTTAGAGATTATCCACTCAGATGTATGTGGACCGATGCAAACCCCATCACTAGCAGGCAACCAATATTTTCTAACATTCATTGATGATTTTACAAGAAAAACTTAGGTATATTTCCTTAAAAACAAAAGTGAAGTGTTTGAAAAATTCCGAAATTTCAAAGCACTTGTGGAAAATCAAAGTGGGCTGCATATCAAAGTCCTGAGAACAGATAGAGGAGGTGAGTATATCTCCAAGGAATTCCTACGGTTTTGCAGAGAAAATGGGATACACAAGCAGTTTACAGCAAGGTACACCCCACAGCAAAATGGAATTGCTGAAAGGAAAAACAGGACCATTATGGGTATGGCGAGGAGTATGTTGAAGGCAAAGCATTTGCCAAATGATTATTGGGCCGAAGCTGTAAATTGCGCAGTATATATCTTGAATAGGTGTCCTACAAAAGCTGCAATGAATAGAGTGCCAGAAGAAGCATGGAGTGGGAGAAAGAAAAGAGTCGCCCACATGAAAGTTTTTGGATGTGTGGCCTATGCACACATTCCAGATCAGCTAAGGAGGAAGTTGGACAGCAAAGGGGAAAAATGTATTTTCATTGGATACAATGAGGAATCCAAAACATATAGGTTGTATATCCCATCTACCAAGAAGTTTTTTGTGAGTAGATATGTTCAGTTCATTGAAGAGGAAGCTTGGGATGGAAGCATAGAGAAAATAGTAAATGTTAAGAACCGTTTGTCTCATGATGAAGATGATGATGAGGTGGCTGAAATGCATCCCAAAACAGCAGCGCCAACACAAGGGCAGCAAGCGACATCCTTGAGGAGAAATGAAAGTGCTTCTCCAAGCACACCACAAGGAGGAAATTCAAGTGTGTCTTCAAGCACTTGCACACCAAATGAAAGAGGTAAGAAGTTCAGAAATTTAAGTGATATTTATGATGAAGGAATGAATTCCTTATTTGCCTTGTATTGTCATATTGATGATCCTATTCATTTCGAAGATGCAATTAAGGATAGGAAATGGATAGAAGCTATGGATGAGGAGATCAATGCCATAGAAAGAAACAAGACATGGGATTTGGTTGAGCTACCAAAAGGTAAAGAAGTCATTGGAGTTAAATGGGTCTACAAGACCAAGAGCAATGCTCAAGGAAAAATTGAAAAGCACAAGGCAAGACTGGTTGTCAAGGGATACAAGCAGCAGTATGGGAGAAATTATGAGGAGACTTTTGCACTGGTTGCAAGAATGGAAACGGTGAGAGCAGTGTTGTCCATAGCAGCTCAAAACAAATGGAAAGTTTACCAAATGGACGTGAAGTCAGCATTCCTAAATGGAGTGTTAAAGGAAGAGGTTTACATTGAACAACCTCTAGGCTATGAGAAGAAAGGCCAAGAGCACAAAGTGTGCAGATTGAAGAAAGCTCTTTATGGGCTGAAGTAAGCGCCAAGAGCATGGTACAACAGGATAGATTCTTATCTACTGGAAAATGGATTTGAGAAATGTGAGGGAGAACCCACAGTCTACATCAAAGAAAAAGATGGTAAATTGTTAATTGTTGTGTTATATGTTGATGATGTTATTTTCACAGGCAATGATGTTTGTCTTATTGAAAACTTCAAAACAGTCATGAAAGAGGAAGTTGAAATCACTGACATGGGTTTGCTGACATACTTCTTAGGAATAGAAGTAGATCAAAATGAAAATGGAATTTTTATTTCACAGGAAAAATATGTGAATGAAGTGTTGGGCAGATTTAATATGCAAGAATGCAAGGCAGCAATCACTCCCACAGTAATGGGATTAAAACTCAGCAAAGAGGGTAACAGCAAGGATTTTGATCCTAGCTTATATAAGAGCATAGTTGGCAGCCTTATGTATTTAACTGCAACTAGGCCGGATATAATGTTTGTTGTTAGTTTAATTTCCAGATTCATGGAGAGGCCAAAGGAAGCACATTGGCAGGCAGCAAAAAGAATTTTGAGGTATGTTAAAGGTACTAAAAGACTTGGGATTTTATATACTACCTCAGAATGTTCAGATTTAGTTGGATATACTGATAGCGATTGGGCTGAAAGTGTAGATGATCGGAAAAGCACTTCCGATTATGTTTTTCACCTGGGTTTAGGAGCCATTTCATGGGCTTCTAAGAAACAGCCTAGTGTAGCATTGTCTACAGCAGAGGCAGAATATGTGGCAGCTATAGCAGCAGCGTGTCAAGCGGTTTGGATGAGAAGAATATTGAAGAGCTTAGGCCAAGAGCAAGAAAAAGCAACAGTGATTTTTTGTGACAATAGCTCTGCTATTGCATTATCAAAGAATTCAGTGTTTCATAAGAGAACGAAACACATCGACGCAAGGTTTCATTACATTAGAGAATTGGTGAATAATGGAGAAATCAGTTTACAATATTGCAGAACTCAGGAACAGGTAGCAGACATTTTGACAAAACCATTGGACCAGAAAAGCTTTGAATTTTTGAAAAAGTGTTTGGGTATGACTGAATGCCAAGCAGTTGAAATTAAAGGGGAGTGTTGAAAATATAATTTCAACTACGCATCGGTTGAGCCGTGCAGCAACATGGAAACATCGCCGATGAGCAATTGCCGATATCGCATCGGTGAAATGGTAATGGAGGACTTATAAAGGAGCTTTTGTGTTTGCGATGAGCGATCGCAGATATCGCTATCGGTGAAACCAAACGGGCAGGCTTTACCATGAGTTATGTTGTGACCCGATAACCCGGACCCGACGGGTATTCAACATTTTGTTTAATGTTATTTCAATTCCGCCAATGGCTCTTTTTGTGTTTTAATGTATTTCAGGGATATGTTAAAATATATTGTATCAGAGGTATCGGCAGAGATTGAGATCAGCATATCGCAATCAGGGAAACCAATGGAGCATGACATTTACACATATGAGTGCCGACAGCGATGAAACCCGGACCCGATGGGTTCCCAAAGCCAAATTGTATAATGGTTGAAGTACAAGCCTGCAAAATGAATTCAACGTGAAGTAAAAGTTTCATTTACCGCCAGTTTTGTCAGTAAAACAGTAAATGTAATTTACTGTGGGTTGGTAAGTTTTGGTGAAGTTTTTAATTTTATCATTTTCTATCACCGGGAGTATGGGCACAAGTAAAAGTTGGTAAAACCATTTAATTTTATTGTTTTTATTTTATGGCTGCATGGCAAGCAAAAATGTGATGTAATTTTCTTTTGGTTGTCATATATACATGTAATGTTTTTTTGTGTTGAATATGTAATCGAAAAAGGGAGACACAACAGTGCGTATGTAAATTTTTGAATATGCAAAAGTAAGTACGCAGCAGCGTAAGAAAAATCTATGTGTAATTTCCACACAGCATTGAAATGTTATTGGTGAATACCTCTATGAGAGAGGAAAATCATAATCTGTAACAACAATTTTTTTTTATTAATGAATAGAAATCCTTGGTGTGTAAAAACTTTGTCCGCTGCTCAGAAATTTTATTTGTTTTCGCTGTGTTAAAGATCCTGTAGTGAAACAGAGCATTGTCTCTGTGTTCAATTTTTGTTGTTTTTGGGATTTTACCAGAAAAATTCCCCAACAGAGTGGGACCAATTAGAGAAAGTCTTTGCGCTATCAAACGTGATGATAAAATCGCCGCAAATGTAAAAGGCCGTGGTTTTGAAAGCATTGGAGAGGGCCATAACTTGAAACAGAGATATGATAAATGCCTGAAATTCCTCTAAATTCAGCGGTGTTGATTTCCCTTTGCTAAGCAGCGTTAGCTTCCTCAGCGTGCGATCCGTTTGGAGAGGGGTGTGCGATCGATTTGGAGTGGGGTCGGGCGCTGAGGTAGCCATTTCTGCTTAATTTTGAAACAGGGTGTTTGGCGACCAATTCCTTGTCTCGATCTTTGTGATAGCTAGAATTAAAGATCAACCATTTTAATGGTTATACTTTCCTAATAAAAGAGCAGTTTTGTTCGCTTACGGTCCAGTGAACTATTTTAATGGTTAAATTTCCAAATAAAAAAAACAGTCAGCGTTTGATACCTTTAATGGTGAATTAGGGAGATACTTTTACATTAATTGTGTTTTTAAAAAATACCATGTCGTTTCAGGTTTTGAAACTTTAATTCGGGACATGTGTTTACGTTAATTGTGTTTGTAAAAAATGCCATGTTTTTCATGAGAATAAATAGATAAGGAAGGATATTTTTGTTAAAATAATAAACGTGACCGAGTAAAGAAGATATAGGTATCGATTTTCAATTTATTAGTTCTCTGTAAATCTTATTAAAATGGAAAAAAAAATAGAAATAGAAATTATTAATTATTATTAAAATTAAAATATTATTTTTTTAATATTAAATTTAAATTATTTCGAATTAACTAAAATTTAATTACACAGGTGAAAATAGATAAATGACATTATATTATTATTAAAGTTGGGACAATACACATAAAAATTTAAAAAATAAAGGAAATTATATTATTGCAGACTTTTATAATTAAAATGGGATAATAGAGTTATGGCCTAGAACTTTTTTACATAAAATATGAGAGAAATATCAATATCATTGATAGTAAAATTATTAAATGGTGTTTAAATTTACTAAATAACCTAGTAAAATGATAAATTTTGCATTATCTTTATTATATATTGAATTTCATATATATAAAAGCTTTTAGAAATAAATATTTTGGAAAATAAAAAGATAACATTAGAAAAAAGTGTGATTATATATATTATATCATGACTAGAATACTATAGAGTTTTTATATTTATCTTTTATAAAGAATAAAATATGGTATTTAAGAGATATGACTATATATATTATAATAGTGATACCTTACACACACATATACACCACGTTCATTATTTTTGGGATTCCAAGAAGGTATCTATATTAGTGGTATATCTTGATCTTATCTTCTTCATTATATTATATACCACTAATTTTTGTTTGCGATGACCTATATTATAATAATGATGGAGAAATTTTATAAATCATTATTTATACTTTGTTATGATTTTTTTAAGATTTCTTTTAATTAGATTTCAGATTATATTTATGAGGAAACTGTTCAACTTGTTGAATAATAATGTTGTTCTATATATGTAACCAAATCTTAGATTGATGTGGTGAGAAAGGAGTGTGGGCAACTTCTTAGAGTGAGTAGTGTCTCAGCCATGAGAGCTACTTCTCACCATTTCCAAAATCATTATGTTCCATTAATTTTAATTTGGTATTAGAGCTTGGTTGGGGAGTCGTTGAGCTTCTGCTGAAACATTTGGAAGTTTGTGAAGGTTGTTTCAAAATAATCGGCAGAACATTGTATGATGTCGTGGCATGTAGTTGAAGAGTGAGCCAACACAGAGAGTAATGACATGTTGCTAATGCTAGACACATCTATGGTTCCACTAAAGATGATTTCCCTACCTGACAATCTTCAAATGAGTGGACTTTGTGGTGGAGAATAATTGAATGAGATACATGTTTTATGTTGAGTACTATTGCGCGATGGTGTGATCCAATCTGTAATCCAACTTCCTAATATTAGTTCAACTCAAGAAAAGGTTTTGTCTTGAGGAGGCCAAAATCGAAGTTGATGTAGGAGCAGCCATCTTTATGTGACACATTTCGACCAAACTCAAAAGGGGTCATGTAAATTTCCAAAAAGAGAAACAAATTTACTCCAATTGTAAATTTGTATAAAACTAGAATTAGCAAAATTAGTTAGAGCGAAGTGTCCAAATTTTGGAAGAATATAGGACTGACATGTTGTCAGTTAGTTTGATGAGCTGTTATCTCAAGCCAATAGGGCCTTTGCAATTATAATTAGAATATGCTGATGTGTTATATAGTTTTAGAATGCTCAACAAATGTCTCATTCTAGTTTGTTTAGTTGAGATATTTTCCTGTGCCAATCATATTGTATAGAGGTATGTGTATAATATAGGGAGAAGCGAGCTTCTTGTACATTACAAAAGAAAGAGTTCATACAAAAGGTTTGCAAGGGTATTTGTACATATTCCTTGATTTATAATGAATACTTTTTTCTTTAATCTCCTCTATGCACTTGTGCATGATTCCACTACTAAAACTATTTGTAGATATAGTTATGTACATTTGAGTTAGACATGAGAATTATTGATTTTGCCTCGTTAAATATACATATTATCTCTACTGTAGATATGATTTTGTCATGTATGAGAACCACTTAATATATTCTCGGCAATTTACATTGATGGAAGGGAGCGAGGTGAAGGGTTAAAATATAATTGGATCTTTGTTTGATTTCTGGGTAAAATTACCACTCAATAGAGAAGGAAAGATCGACATAAGAACCTTGTGATTACCATCTTATGACCTTAGTTTTATATTTGAAGAGGGAGGTAAATCCCCAAAAAATGTAGTGTTGTGCATGTAATCAAAAGAGACCACACGACCCGCTTGAAGGTGTAGATGAGCATACGACAAAAAAGCGAGTCACAGTGAGGCCGGAAGGTCACCATATATAGTCTCAGTGCACCTTAGAGAGGGATAGTGGAGGCGACTAGTTTAGAGACAAACGTCATTAAGAAGAATGTGGGTTGAGGGCCTACAAAATGGCAACTGCCAAGAAGACTCAAGTTGAGGTCAACACTATTCTACAGAAGTAGGGAGTCAGCTCCATGGGCATTGATTTTTATAAATAAAATACATCGTCGGCCTGCGACCCATTATGTGACTAGCCCAAGCGAGATCAATTTTTCTTAAGTCATAGATTATTATAGTTGGGGTTGAGGTGAGTTAGCGTGGTTGGATTTTCAATTAAGCCAGTGTGACCCACCAACACATTATAGACATTCATCAAGATTATCTCTTACATACATCATACAATCATTGTCTAATCTATCTTTCATTTTCAGTTATTCCTTGTTTTCCAAAACATAATCACTCACTTATGTGTTCTTTTCCAAAGAATGGGTTAAGAGTTATCACGGTCCTCCCAGCCATAAGTTGATTCTTTCTCAACCATCTACCCCTGAGCTCTGCTCCTTTATGTTAGAGAAACAACTTCATAAGATTATTTTATAGAAGTTTAATTCTCCTAAACCCTGTAAGCAACATCATGTTTTCCTTTTGGGTTTCCACTAGTCTTTCTCTCGCACTTGTTATAACTGGAAAATCATTGTCTTTCTTTCCCACAGTATTTTCTTGAACGGAGCCAATTTTCATGGCATTCATATCCAACCATGGTGATTTTTTTTTCTAGTCTCTCTTCTCTTTCCTTGGTTCTACCCCTTCCTAGGCATAATTTTTGTCCTTGACAGTTAGGGGTTAGCTCCATCTAACAACTCTTAACCCATTATTAGGAGTGTTAGCAATAATCATTGACTTTTCTTTTATTCACAACAAAAATTTGCATATTTTATATCAAAATTATAAATACTTACAATCACTATATTTGTTGGGGGAAATTATTTTCGTTTAATAATTTTCCAATCACTAATTGTCAAAGAAACAAACACTTCTGAGGTCACATTCACAATAAACAAATCTCAATCTATTACATCACACTAACTTACAATTCTCTCCAACCATAACCTACGTAACAAAACATACTCAATTAGAGAGAGAGCACTCAGATTTATACATGAGTTGCTTTGAAAAGGAGGTAAGGAAGTCATAAATACAACTCCACTTTTCTCTCAACCAATTTGACACATCCCTTTATCCATGATTTTTCTCCCATGAGATACGTTTGACTGTCATCCCAAATCTTCTTCCAATCTTGAAGAGAATTTGAAATTGAACCTTGGAGGCCACATAAGAGTGTCTCGAAAGCTTCCACATCACTTACACATGTCACCAAACTTATTCCACCTTTAGGCATAAGTAAATCCATGTTATTTTTCTAGATTTTAATCATAAATTCAGTAAAAATGCATGAAAATAAATAAGTTGGAAAATAATAAGGGAGATCCATATTTAGCATGAAAATTGTATGACAAACGGTAAATGAAGAAATATAATATGGATAAATGTGAGGAATAATGGAAGGAAAAGAGGATGAAAATACGACAATTCGAGGACTCAAAAGTATTTTCCTAACTTTTTACTTTTCTAGTCATTATAAAAGAAATAAAAATATGAATCATTTAGCCAAGGGTGTTACACTTCATGTAGTCTTCCTCAATGTTGGGGTTGTCCAACTAGTCTTCTAAATTTGTTAAATCCTTTTCATATTATGACAGCTAAACATCTAAGAATTGTTTCTTTTTCTCATTGTTGGTGCCTCCATCAATCTGTTTTTCACCCCTACATCTAGTTTTAACAACTTTAAAGAGGATTCCCTCATCTTCTATGCAATCACCTTCATTAATTAACTTCAATTTAGTCAGAGACACTATTATTTTTCCTCTATGGGAGGGCTCACTTTGATGATTGCTGAGAGACAAAATTTTCTCTTCATTCCCTTACATTTGCAAAGCCATCTCGACACTTTCCTTATTTGAGAAAACATGTCCAAATTATCCACTTGCAAATATACTTTAACACTCATTGAGGAAAAAAATATTTTCTACAGGTAAATACATTACCTTCTAATCTATAGATCCCTTCTTTGCAAGTTCACTTGGAATGTCATTCTCCTTTATCACCTCAGATTCATTTCTCTTCCTTTTACTACTTGAATTATCCTATTTTTCTTTTTCTCTTAGCTACCTATTTCCCTCCATTATGAAAAAATCTAATGGATGTTGTCCCTTCTTACCTACAAAACTCGCATCCAAACACAATCAATTGGTTTTAAAAACACAAGTCTCTTTAGCCTCCTCCTTTCCAAATAACTCTTCCTGTTGGATTGGACACTTTTCACGATCCATGAGACTTTTGACTAGTCTCCTCTCTTCATCATCCTCACCAAGGAATGTTCCCTTCTTAGGTCTACAAAGGTGGACATCTTTTATCTTCTATTTATTTCATGGACCTTCCACAAGTGTCCTATCCTCATCTTTAAGGAGTGGTCCTTTTTCTGCTTCACAATAGTGAACTACACCTTCCTTAGGCTTAGTTGTTTTGAGCTTTGCTTCCTCCATCCAATCATTCCTTAAAGGTCTTAAGGAATATGTTCAAATACCCTTGCAAACCTTCTATCTGAAAAATTGCTTTTGTAATGTACAAGGAGTTTGCTTCTCCTTGTATTACACACATACCTCTATACAATAGGATTGGAGCAGGAAAATATCTGAACTAACCAAAGAAGAGTGAAGACATTTGTCCATGATTCTAAAACTATATAACACATCAACATATTCTAATTATAATTGCAAAGGCCCTATTGGCCTCAAATGACATCTCGTCAAACTGACTAACAACCTGTTAGTCCTAGATTCTTCCAGAATTTGGATACTTGGCTCTATCTAAATTTTGCTAATTCTGATTTATACAAATTTACAATTGGAGTAAATTTGTTTCTCTTTTCATAAATTTACATGACCCCTTTGAGTTTGGTCAAAATGTGTCTTGTAGAGATGGTTTCTCCTGCATCAACTTCGGTTGTTGCCTCCTCAACACAAAATCTTTGCCTGAGTTGAGCTAATATTAGGTAGCTAGATTGCAAGCTGGCTCACACCATCCCACAACTGTACTCAACATAAAACATGTCGGTCATTCAATTATTCTTCACCATAAAGTCCACTCATTTGAAGATTGCCAAGTAGGGAAATTGTCTTTAGTTGAACCATAGATGTGTCTATCACTAAAGACATGTCATTACTCTCTCTATTGGCTCACTCTTCAACTACATGCCATGACACGATATAATGTTTTGCCAACGATTTTGAAAAAACCTTCACAGACTTCCAAATGTATCAGCACAAGCTCAACGCCTCCCCAACCTGGCTCTAATAGAAAATTAAAATTAATGGAAGATAATAATTTTTGAAATGGTGAGATGTATCTCTCGTGGGTGAGATACAACTCACTCTGAGGAGTTGCCCGCACTCCTTTATCACCACATCAATCTAAGATTTGGTTGCATATATAGATGAACATTATTGTTCAGCAAGTTCAACAGTCTCCTGAGAAATATAATTTCAAATATAACTAAAAGAAATCTTAAAAAATCCATAACAAAGTCTAAATAATGATCTCTCAAAAATTTTCCATTATTTTTCTAACATAGGTCATCCCAAACAAAAATTAGTGGTATATAATATAATGAATAAGATAAGATTGAGATATACCACTAATATAGATACCTTCTTGCAATCCCCCCAAAAAAATGAATGCAACGTATATGTGTGTGTGTAAGGTATCGCTAATATAATATATATAATCATATCTCTTACATACCATATTTTATTCTTTATAAAAGATAGATACAAAATCTCTCTAGTATTCTAGTCATGATATAATAGACATAATCATAGATAACCACACTTTGTAATGTTATCTTTTTATTTTTCAAAATATTTATATATAAAAGATTATGTATATATGAAATTAAATATATAATAAAGATAATGCAAAATTTATCATTTAACTAGGTTATTTAGTAAATTTAAACACCAATTAATAATTTTACCATCAATGATATTTATATTCCTCCCATATTTTATGTAAAAAAAATTTAGGTCACAACTCTATTATTCCATTTTTAGTGATACCAGTCCTAAATAATATAATTTCACTTATTTTTTTGATTTGTATGTGTATTGTCCCAACTTAAATAATAATATAATGTCATTAATCTTTTTTTAAACTAATTGTAGTTAAATTTTTAATTAATTTATAACTAGTTTAAAATAATATTAATTTTTTTTTAATAAAATTATTATTTTAATTTTAATAATAATTAATAAATTTGCATTTCTATTTTGTTTCTATTTTAATAAAATTTAAGAAAGAACTAATAAAGTGAAAATCGATACCTTCTTTACTCATTGCTACATTTAGTAATTCAACAAAAATATCCATCCTCATAAGTTTATATCTTATGAAAATGATAATAGAAATGGCAATTTTTACAAACACAATTAATGTAAAAGTATCTCCCATCTTTACTCATTATTATCTTTATTCATTCAACAAAAATATCTGTCCTTATCTGTTTGTATCTTCTGAAAATTTGAGTGTCGAATCTATGTAAAACAAGATTTTGAACATGTTATTTATTTCATTTTCACCCTGGGATTGATCCATGAACTTGGCCTCTCGCGCACCAGTGTCAAAAGGCAGGATGTTTCTTAAAGGATGTTGCAATCTCGTGATACCATGTAGGGATCTTCTCAAGGGCAGTGATGTTCAGGTCAAGCGAACCTCTTGTCATCCTCAAGGTTTTCTAAACAGTTTGGTTCCTCCCACGGCCAGGTTCATTTTCCACAGGGCTTCCGTTTCTCTAAGAAAATACATAGACCTTCTCAATGGAATTACACGTTGATATAGATTGCAATAACAGTTATAGACCTGTAATCCACCATAATTCTGGGAAGCTTGGGTTCTAGTTTATACGTGGGGACCAATTACAAGAAGCCTTTGCGCTATCAAATGTGATGATAAAATCTACACAAATGTAAAAAGCTATGGTTTTGGAAGAATTGGAGACGGCCATATCTTGAAACAGAGATACGATAAATGCCTGAAATTCGTCAAAATTCATCGATGTTGATTTCCCTTTGCTGGGCATGTTTAGCTTCCTTAGTATGCGATCCATTTGGAGCGGGGTTGAGCGCTGAGCTAACTATTTCTGCTTAACCTTGAAGCACATATTTTGGCGACCAATTGTTGGTCTCCATATTTGTGATACCGATAATTAAACATGAACCATTTTAATGGTTATACATTCCAAATAAAACAACAGTTTTGTTCGCTCACGGTTAGGTGAACTAGATTAATGGTTAAATTTTCCAAATAAAAAAAGCAATTTTTTAGGGTTTGTACTTGAATTCAGGAGATGCTTTTACATTAATTATGTTTGTAAAAAATTTGATCTTGGTATGTTTTTCAGGCTTTGATACTTGAATTTGGGAGATATTTTTACATTAGTTGTGTTTGTAAAAAATGTCGTGTATGTATGTTTTTCATGATGTCATTTTCATAAGATATAAACAGATAAGGACAGATATTTTTGTTGAATGAATAAAGATAATAATGAGTAAAGATGGGAGATACTTTTACATTAATTGTGTTTGTAAAAATTGACATTTCTATATGTTTTTCATGATATCATTTTCATAAGATATAAACTTATAAGGATGGATATTTTTGTTGAATTACTAAATGTAGTAATGAGTAAAGAAGGTATCGATTTTCACTTTATTAGTTTTTTCTTAAATTTTATTAAAATAGAAACAAAATAGAAATGCAATCTATTAATTATTATTAAAATTAAATATAATTTTTATTAAAAAAAAATAATATTAAATTTAATCTAGTTATAAATTAATTAAAAATTTAACTACAATTAGTTAGAAAAAGATTAATGACATTATATTATTATTTAAGTTGGGACAATACACATACAAATCTAAAAAATAAATGAAATTATATTATTTAGGACTGGTATCACTAAAAATGGGATAATAGAGTTGTGACCTAAATTTTTTTTACATAAAATATGGGAGGAATATAAATATCATTGATGGTAAAATTATTAATTGGTGTTTAAATTTACTAAATAACCTAGTTAAATGATAAATTTTGCATTATCTTTATTATATATTTAATTTCATATATACATAATCTTTTATATATAAATATTTTGAAAAATAAAAAGATAACATTACAAAGTGTGGTTATCTATGATTATGTCTATTATATCATGACTAGAATACTAGAGAGATTTTGTATCTATCTTTTATAAAGAATAAAATATGGTATGTAAGAGATATGATTATATATATTATATTAGCGATACCTTACACACACACATATACGTTGCATTCATTTTTTTGGGGGGATTGCAAGAAGGTATCTATATTAGTGGTATATCTCAATCTTATCTTATTCATTATATTATATACCACTAATTTTTGTTTGGGATGACCTATGTTAGAAAAATAATGGAAAATTTTTGAGAGATCATTATTTAGACTTTGTTATGGATTTTTTAAGATTTCTTTTAGTTATATTTGAAATTATATTTCTCAGGAGACTGTTGAACTTGCTGAACAATAATGTTCATCTATATATGCAACCAAATCTTAGATTGATGTGGTGATAAAGGAGTGCGGGCAACTCCTCAGAGTGAGTTGTATCTCACCCACGAGAGATACATCTCACCATTTCAAAAATTATTATCTTCCATTAATTTTAATTTTCTATTAGAGCCAGGTTGGGGAGGCGTTGAGCTTGTGCTGATACATTTGGAAGTCTGTGAAGGTTTTTTCAAAATCGTTGGCAAAACATTATATCGTGTCATGGCATGTAGTTGAAGAGTGAGCCAATAGAGAGAGTAATGACATGTCTTTAGTGATAGACACATCTATGGTTCAACTAAAGACAATTTCCCTACTTGGCAATCTTCAAATGAGTGGACTTTATGGTGAAGAATAATTGAATGACCGACATGTTTTATGTTGAGTACAGTTGTGGGATGGTGTGAGCCAGCTTGCAATCTAGCTACCTAATATTAGCTCAACTCAGGCAAAGATTTTGTGTTGAGGAGGCAACAACCGAAGTTGATGCAGGAGAAACCATCTCTACAAGACACATTTTGACCAAACTCAAAGGGGTCATGTAAATTTATGAAAAGAGAAACAAATTTACTCCAATTGTAAATTTGTATAAATCAGAATTAGCAAAATTTAGATAGAGCCAAGTATCCAAATTCTGGAAGAATCTAGGACTAACAGGTTGTTAGTCAGTTTGACGAGATGTCATTTGAGGCCAATAGGGCCTTTGCAATTATAATTAGAATATGTTGATGTGTTATATAGTTTTAGAATCATGGACAAATGTCTTCACTCTTCTTTGGTTAGTTCAGATATTTTCCTGCTCCAATCCTATTGTATAGAGGTATGTGTGTAATACAAGGAGAAGCAAACTCCTTGTACATTACAAAAGCAATTTTTCAGATAGAAGGTTTGCAAGGGTATTTGAACATATTCCTTAAGACCTTTAAGGAATGATTGGATGGAGGAAGCAAAGCTCAAAACAACTAAGCCTAAGGAAGGTGTAGTTCACTATTGTGAAGCAGAAAAAGGACCACTCCTTAAAGATGAGGATAGGACACTTGTGGAAGGTCCATGAAATAAATAGAAGATAAAAGCTATCCACCTTTGTAGACCTAAGAAGGGACCATTCCTTGGTGAGGATGATGAAGAGAGGAGACTAGTCAAAAGTCTCATGGATCGTGAAAAGTGTCCAATCCAACAGGAAGAGTTATTTGGAAAGGAGGAGGCTAAAGAGACTTGTGTTTTTAAAACCAATTGATTGTGTTTGGATGCGAGTTTTGTAGGTAACGAGGGACAACAACCATTAGATTTTTTCATAATGGAGGGAAATAGGTAGCTAAGAGAAAAAGAAAAATAGGATAATTCAAGTAGTAGAAGGAAGAGAAATGAATCTGAGGTGATAAAGGAGAATGACATTCCAAGTGAACTTGCAAAGAAGGGATCTATAGATTAGAAGGTAATGTATTTACCTGTAGAAAATATTTTTTTCCTCAATGAGTGTTAAAGTATATTTGCAAGTGGATAATTTGGACATGTTTTCTCAAATAAGGAAAGTGTCAAGATGGCTTTGCAAATGTAAGGGAATGAAGAGAAAATTTTTTCTCTCAACAATCATCAAAGTGAGCCCTCCCATAGAGGAAAAATAATAGTGTCTCTGACTAAATTGAAGTTAATTAATGAAGGTGATTGCATAGAAGATGAGGGAATCCTCTTTAAAGTTGTTAAAACTAGATGTAGGGGTGAAAAACAGATTGATGGAGGCACCAACAATGAGAAAAAGAAACAATTCTTAGATGTTTAGCTGTCATAATATGAAAAGGATTTAACAAATTTAGAAGACTAGTTGGACAACCCCAACATTGAGGAAGACTACATGAAGTGTAACACCCTTGGCTAAATGATTCATATTTTTATTTCTTTTATAATGACTAGAAAAGTAAAAAGTTAGGAAAATACTTTTGAGTCATCGAATTGTCGTATTTTCATCCTCTTTTCCTTCCATTATTCCTCACATTTATCCATACTATATTTCTTGATTTACCGTTTGTCATACAATTTTCATGCTAAATATGGATCTTCCTTATTATTTTCCAACTTATTTATTTTCATGCATTTTTAGTGAATTTATGATTAAAATCTAGAAAAATAACATGGATTTACTTATGCCTAAAGGTGGAATAAGTTTGGTGACATGTGTAAGTGATTTGGAAGCTTTCGAGACACTCTTATGTGGCCTCCAAGGTTCAATTTCAAATTCTCTTCAAGATTGGAAGAAGTTTTGGGATGACAGTCAAACGTATCTCATGGGAGAAAAATCATGGATAAAGGGATGTGTCAAATTGGTTGAGAGAAAAGTGGAGTTGTATTTATGACTTCCTTACCTCCTTTTCAAAGCAACTCATGTATAAATCTGAGTGCTCTCTCTCTAATTGAGTATGTTTTTTTACGTAGGTTATGGTTGGAGAGAATTGTAAGTTAGTGTGATGTAATAGATTGAGATTTGTTTATTGTGAATGTGACCTCAGAAGTGTTTGTTTCTTTGACAATCAGTGATTGGAAAATTATTAAACAAAAATAATTTCCCCCAACAAATATAGTGATTGTAAGTATTTATAATTTTGATATAAAATATGGAAATTTTTGTTGTGAATAAAAGAAAAGTCAATGATTATTGCTAACACTCCTAATAATGGGTTAAGAGTTGTTAGATGGAGCTAACCCCTAATTGTCAAGGACAAAAATTATGCCTAGGAAGGGGTAGAACCAAGGAAAGAGAAGAGAGACTAGAAAAAAAAATCACCATGGTTGGATATGAATGCCATGAAAATTGGCTCTGTTCAGGAAAATATTGTGGGAAAGAAAGACAATGATTTTCCAGTTATAACAAGTGCGAGAGAAAGACTAGTGGAAACCCAAAAGGAAAACATGATGTTGCTTACAGGGTTTAGGAGAATTAAACTTCTATAAAATAATCTTATGAAGTTGTTTCTCTAACATAAAGGAGCAGAGCTCAGGGGTAGATGGTTGAGAAAGAATCAACTTATGGCTGGGAGGACCGTGATAACTCTTAACCCATTCTTTGGAAAAGAACACATAAGTGAGTGATTATGTTTTGGAAAACAAGGAATAACTGAAAATGAAAGATAGATTAGACAATGATTGTATGATGTATGTAAGAGATAATCTTGAAGAATGTCTATAATGTGTTGGTGGGTCACACTGGCTTAATTGAAAATCCAACCACGCTAACTCACCTCAGCCCCAACTATAATAATCTATGACTTAAGAAAAATTGATCTCGCTTGGGCTAGTCACATAATGGGTCGCAGGCCGACGATGTATTTTATTTATAAAAATCAATGCCCATGGAGCTGACTCCCTACTTCTGTAGAATAGTGTTGACCTCAACTTGAGTCTTCTTGGCAGTTGCCATTTTGTAGGCCCTCAACCCACATTCTTCTTAATAACGTTTGTCTCTAAACTAGTCGCCTCCACTATCCCTCTCTGAGGTGCACTGAGACTATATATGGTGACCTTCCGGCCTCACTGTGACTCGCTTTTTTGTCGTATGCTCATCTGCACCTTCAAGCGGGTCATGTGGTCTCTTTTGATTACATGCACAGCACTACATTTTTTGGGGATTTACCTCCCTCTTCAAATATAAAACTAAGATCATAAGATGGTAATCACAAGGTTCTTATGTCGATCTTTCCTTCTCTATTGAGTGGTAATTTTACCCAGAAATCAAACAAAGATCCAATTATATTTTAACCCTTCACCTCGCTCCCTTCCATCAATGTAAATTGCCGAGAATATATTAAGTGGTTCTTATATATGACAAAATCATATCTACAGTAGAGATAATATGTATATTTAACGAGGCAAAATCAATAATTCTCATGTCTAACTCAAATGTACATAACTATATCTACAAATAGTTTTAGTAGTGGAATCATGCACAAGTGCATAGAGGAGATTAAAGAAAAAAGTATTCATTATAAATCAAGGAATATGTACAAATACCCTTGCAAACCTTTTGTATGAACTCTTTCTTTTGTAATGTACAAGAAGCTTGCTTCTCCCTATATTATACACATACCTCTATACAATATGATTGGCACAGGAAAATATCTCAACTAAACAAACTAGAACGAGACATTTGTTGAGCATTCTAAAACTATATAACACATCAGCATATTCTAATTATAATTGCAAAGGCCCTATTGGCTTGAGATAACAGCTCATCAAACTAACTGAAAACATGTCAATCCTATATTCTTCCAAAATTTGGACACTTCGCTCTAACTAATTTTGCTAATTCTAGTTTTATACAAATTTACAATTGGAGTAAATTTGTTTCTTTTTTTGGAAATTTACACGACCCCTTTTGAGTTTGGTCGAAATGTGTCACGTAAAGATGGCTGCTCCTGCATCAACTTCAATTTTGGCCTCCTCAAGACAAAACCTTTTCTTGAGTTGAACTAATATTAGGAAGTTGGATTACAGATTGGATCACACCATCCCGCAATAGTACTCAACATAAAACATGTATCTCATTCAATTATTCTCCACCACAAAGTCCACTCATTTGAAGATTGTCAAGTAGGGAAATCATCTTTAGTGGAACCATAGATGTGTCTAGCATTAGCAACATGTCATTACTCTCTGTGTTGGCTCACTCTTCAACTACATGCCACGACATCATACAATGTTCTGCCGATTATTTTGAAACAACCTTCACAAACTTCCAAATGTATCAGTAGAAGCTCAACGACTCCCCAACCAAGCTCTAATACCAAATTAAAATTAATGGAAGATAATGATTTTGGAAATGGTGAGAAGTAGCTCTCATGGCTGAGACACTACTCACTCTGAGAAGTTGCCCACACTCCTTTCTCACCACATCAATCTAAGATTTGGTTACATATATAGAACAACATTATTATTCAACAAGTTGAACAGTCTCCTCATAAATATAATCTGAAATCTAACTAAAAGAAATCTTAAAAAACTCATAACAAAGTATAAATAATGATTTATAAAATTTCTCCATCATTATTATAACATAGGTCATCGCAAACAAAAATTAGTGGTATATAATATAATGAAGAAGATAAGATCAAGATATACCACTAATATAGATACCTTCTTGGAATCCCAAAAATAATGAACGTGGTGTATATGTGTGTAAGGTATCACTATTATAATATATATAGTCATATCTCTTAAATACCATATTTTATTCTTTATAAAAGATAAATATAAAAACTCTCTAATATTCTAGTCATGATATAATATATATAATCACATTTTAAATGTCATGTTTTATTATTTAATATTCTATTTGTAATGTAATATAGATAATCACACTTTTTTCTAATGTTATCTTTTTATTTTCCAAAATATTTATTTCTAAAAGCTTTTATATATATGAAATTAAATACATAATAAAGATAATGTGAAATTTATCATTTTACTAGCTTATTTAGTAAATTTAAACACCATTTAATAATTTTTCCATCAATGATATTGAAATTCCTCCCATATTTTAAGTAAAAAAGTTCTAATCCGTAACTCTATTATGCCATTTTTAATAATAAGAATTGTAAATAATATAATTTCATTTTTTTTTTTAATTTTATGTGTATTGTCAGAGCTTTAATAATAATATAATGTCTTGTATTTTTTTCACCTTGTGCAATTAAATTTTTAATTAACTTTGATATAATTTAAATTTACTATTAATAAAATTATATTTTAATTTTAATAATAATTAATAAAATTTCTATTCTATTTTTTTTTCCATTTTAATAAGATTTACAAAGAACTAATAAATTGAAAATCGATACCTATATCTTCTTTACTAAGTCACGTTTATTATTTTAACAAAAATATCCATCCTTATCTATTTATTCTCATGAAAAACATGGCATTTTTTACAAACACAATTAATCTAAACATATGTCCCGAATTAAAGTTTCAAAACCTGAAACGACATGGTATTTTTTAAAAACACAATTAATGTAAAAGTATCTCCCTAATTCACCATTAAAGGTATCAAACGCTGACTGTTTTTTTTATTTGGAAATTTAACCATTAAAATAGTTCACTGGACCGTAAGCGAACAAAACTGCTCTTTTATTAGGAAAGTATAACCATTAAAATGGTTGATCTTTAATTCTAGCTATCACAAAGATCGAGACAAGGAATTGGTCGCCAAACACCCTGTTTCAAAATTAAGCAGAAATGGCTACCTCAGCGCCCGACCCCACTCCAAATCGATCGCACACCCCTCTCCAAACGGATCGCACGCTGAGGAAGCTAAAGCTGCTTAGCAAAGGGAAATCAACACCGCTGAATTTAGAGGAATTTCAGGCATTTATCGTATCTCTGTTTCAAGTTATGGCCCTCTCCAATGCTTTCAAAACCATGGCCTTTTACATTTGCGGCGATTTTATCATCACGTTTGATAGCGCAAAGGCTTCCTCTAATTGGTCCCACTCTGTTGGGGAATTTTTCTGGTAAAATCCCAAAAACAACAAAAACTGAACACAGAGACAATGCTCTGTTTCACTACAGGATCTTTAACACAGCGAAAACAAATAAAATCTGTTTCACTACAGGATCTTTAACACAGCGAAAACAAATAAAATTTCTGAGCAGCGGACAGAGTTTTTACACACCAAGGATTTCTATTCATTAATAAAAAAAATTGTTGTTACAGATTATGATTTTCTTCTCTCACAGAGGGATTCACCAATAACATTTCACCGCTGTGTGAAAATTACACATAGATTTTTCTTACGCTGCTGCGTACTTACTTTTGCATATTCAAAACTTTACATACGCACTGTTATGCCTCCCTTTTTCGATTACATATTCAACACAAAAAAACATTACATGTATATATGACAACCAAAAGAAAATTACATCACATTTTTACTTGCTATGCAGCCCTAAAATAAAAACAATAAAATTAAATGGTTTTACCAACTTTTACTTGTGCCCATACTCCCGGTGATAGAAAATGATAAAATTAAAAACTTCACCAAAACTTACCAACTCACAGTAAATTACATTTATTGTTTTACTGACAAAATAGGCGGTAAATGAAACTTTTACTTCACGTTGAATTCATTTTGCAGGCTTATACTTCAACCATTATACAATTTGGCTTTGGGAACCCATCGGGTCCGGGTTTCATCGCTGTCGGCACTCATATGTGTAAATGTCATGCTCCATTGGTTTCCCTGATTGCGATATGCCGATCGCAATCTCTGACGATACCTCTGATACAATATATTTTAACATATGCCTGAAATACATTAAAACACAAAAAGAGCCATTGGCGGAATTGAAATAACATTAAACAAAATGTTGAATACCCGTCGGGTCCGGGTTATCGGGTCACAACATAACTCATGGTAAAGCTTGCCCGTTTGGTTTCACCGATAGCGATATCGGCGATCGCTCATCGCAAACACAAAAGCTCCTTTACAAGTCCTCCACTACCATTTCGCCGATGCGATATCGGTAATTGCTCATCGGCGATGTTTCCATGCTGCTGCACTGCTCAACCGATGCGCAGTTGAAATTATATTTTCAACACTCCCATTTAATTTCAACTGCTTGGCATTCAGTCATACCCAAACACTTTCTCAAAAATTCGAAGCTTTTCTGGTCCAATGGTTTTGTCAAAATGTCTGCTACCTGTTCCTGAGTTCTGCAATGTTGTAAACTGATTTCTCCGTTATTCACTAATTCTCTGATGTAATGAAACCTTGTGTCGATGTGTTTCGTTCTCTTATGAAACACTGAATTCTTTGATAATGCAATAGCAGAGCTATTGTCACAAAAAATCACTGTTGCTTTTTCTTGCTCTTGGCCTAAGCTCTTCAATATTCTTCTCATCCAAACCGCTTGACACGCTGCTGCTATAGCTGCCACATATTCTTCCTCTGCTGTAGACAATGCTACACTAGGCTGTTTCTTAGAAGCCCATGAAATGGCTCCTAAACCCATGTGAAAAACATAATCGGAAGTGCTTTTCCAATCATCTACACTTTCAGCCCAATCGTTATCAGTGTATCCAACTAAATCTGAACATTCTGAGGTAGTATATAAAATCCCAAGTCTTTTAGTACCTTTAACATACCTCAGAATTCTTTTTGCTACCTGCCAATGTGCTTCCTTTGGCCTCTCCATGAATCTGGAAATTAAACTAACAACAAACATTATATCCGGCCTAGTTGCAGTTAAATACATAAGGCTGTCAACTATGCTCTTATATAAGCTAGGATCAAAATCCTTGCTGTTATCCTCTTTGCTGAGTTTTAATCCCATTACTGTGGGAGTGATTGCTGCCTTGCACTCTTGCATATTAAATCTGCCCAACACTTCATTCACATATTTTGCCTGTGAGATAAAAATTCCATTTTCATTTTGATCTACTTCTATTCCTAAGAAGTATGTCAACAAACCCATGTCAGTCATTTCAACTACCTCTTTCATGACTGTTTTGAAGTTTTCAATAAGACAAACATCATTGCCTGTGAAAATAACATCATCAACATATAACACAACAATTAACAATTTACCATCTTTTTCTTTGATGTAGACTGTGGGTTCTCCCTCACATTTCTCAAATCCATTTTCCAGTAGATAAGAATCTATCCTGCTGTACCATGCTCTTGGCGATTACTTCAGCCCATAAAGAGCTTTCTTCAATCTGCACACTTTGTGCTCTTGGCCTTTCTTCTCATAGCCTAGAGGTTGTTCAATATAAACCTCTTCCTTTAACACTCCATTTAGGAATGCTGACTTCACGTCCATTTGGTAAACTTTCCACTTGTTTTGAGCTGCTATGGACAACACTGCTCTCACCGTTTCCATTCTTGCAACCAGTGCAAAAGTCTCCTCATAATCTCTCCCATACTGCTGCTTGTATCCCTTGACAACCAGTCTTGCCTTGAGCTTTTCAATTTTTCCTTGAGCATTGCTCTTGGTCTTGTAGACCCATTTAACTCCAATGACTTCTTTACCTTTTGGTAGCTCAACCAAATCCCATGTCTTGTTTCTTTCTATGGCATTGATCTCCTCATCCATAGCTTCTATCCATTTCCTATCCTTAATTGCATCTTCGAAATGAATAGGATCATCAATATGACAATACAAGGCAAATAAGGAATTCATTCCTTCATCATAAATATCACTTAAATTTCTGAACTTCTTACCTCTTTCATTTGGTGTGCAAGTGCTTGAAGACGCACTTGAATTTCCTCCTTGTGGTGTGCTTGGACAAGCACTTTCATTTCTTCTCAAGGATGTCGCTTGCTGCCCTTGTGTTGGCGCTGCTGTTTGGGGATGCATTTCAGCCATCTCATCATCATCTTCATCATGAGACAAACAGTTATTAACATTTACTGTTTTCTCTATGCTTCCATCCCAAACTTCCTCTTCAATGAACTGAACATATCTACTCACAAAAAACTTCTTGGTAGATGGAATATACAACCTATATGCTTTGGATTCCTCACTGTATCCAATGAAAATACATTTTCCCCTTTGCTGTCCAACTTCCTCCTTAGCTGATCTGGAATGTGTGCATAGGCCACACATCCAAAAACTTTCATGTGGGTGACTCCTTTCTTTCTCCCACTCCATGCTTCTTCTGGCACTCTATTCATTACAGCTTTTGTAGGACACCTATTCAAGATATATACTGCGCAATTTACAGCTTCGGCCCAATAATCATTTGGCAAATGCTTTGCCTTCAACATACTCCTCGCCATATCCATAATGGTCATGTTTTTCCTTTCAGCAATTCCATTTTGCTGTGGGGTGTACCTTGCTGTAAACTGCTTGTGTATCCCATTTTCTCTGCAAAACCGTAGGAATTCCTTGGAGATATACTCACCTCCTCTATCTGTTCTCAGGACTTTGATATGCAGCCCACTTTGATTTTCCACAAGTGCTTTGAAATTTCGAAATTTTTCAAACACTTCACTTTTGTTTTTAAGGAAATATACCTAAGTTTTTCTTGTAAAATCATCAATGAATGTTAGAAAATATTGGTTGCCTGCTAGTGATGGGGTTTGCATCGGTCCACATACATCTGAGTGGACAATCTCTAAGGGTTCTTTTGCCCTTATGATTTTCCCTGATGGAAAACTTTCTCTGTATTGTTTTTCTAAGATACAACCTTCACAAAGGCTGTCCGGTTTCTCTATCAATGGTAATCTTCTTACCATCCCTTTTCTGCTCAACAAATTAAGACCTCCAAAGTTGAGATGTCCAAATATCAAGTGCCACAACCAATTTTCATCCTTTGGCATGCTTTGGAAAGCCTTTTGGGTAACTGCTGCAATTACTTCTTTGTTTTTCAGATCTGCTCTTATTCTAAGAGGGAACATCCTGTTCATTGTCATCTTTACTTCAGCAATACATCTTTTGTTGGGTGCTATATCCATGATGGTGCATACATCATTCTTAAAGAAAACATTGTACCCCTTATGGACAATCTGTCCAATACTCAAGAGGTTACATCTCATTCCAGGGACATAGTAGACATCTGCTATGGTTTTCTTTTCACCCTTCTTTGTAAATATTTTGACTTCTCCTTTTCCCATAACAGAAATCTTGCTATCAGTCCCAAGTGTGACTTCTGATTTCACATTTTGATCTAAAGCAGAAAACAAAGCTATGTTTCCTGTCATATGGTTGCTACAACCTGAGTCTAAAAACCATATGTCTTCACTATTTTTTTCAGCCATGTTACAAGCTAACAACACATTATCTTCACTGATGTTTTTTCTAGTGACATTTGCATTTGGTCTATTACTCATATCATGCTGCTTCTTCCTACATTCACTGTCATAATGCCCATATTTTTTACAGTAATAACATTGGACATTGGATTTTTCATACCTTTGTCCTTGAGCATGTTGTTGTCCTCTTTGTTGGCTGTTGCCTTGGCCTTGGTTCTGATTTGAATTGCTGCCTCTTCTTTGAGCATTTGCTGGGCTGTTCCTTCCACCTCTGTTTTGGCTTTTGCCTCTTCCTCTTTTGTTTCCTATGCCTTGACCTCTTCCTCTTCCAAAGGACATCTGGGTCTTGAAGGCTTGCTCTAGAGATGAGTTTTCATTTCTACTCAACCTCTGCTCATGTGTTATCAGTGATGCATGAATTTCATCAACTGAAAAGTTTGAGAGATCCTT
>APFE030385792.1:83837-106001 GCA_000404065.3 Pinus taeda | reverse complement strand
ATTCATTTAAATAAAACCTATTCTTGAACATGGGCGAATGGAAGGTTGTAACTCCTAATTTCAAGGGCTAAATTTACCTTTTTTACCCTCTCCCTTAAAATAAGGTGGGCTATTTGAGTGATTTGTAAAAATGTACTATGATACAAAATATTCGCCCAGTAAAAATTTAAAACCCCTTAATTTCGCCAAAGGGTGAACATTCGCCCCTAAAATTTTCTATGCATCCAACATTCGGCCAATCATTTTTTTGCAACAATAGATTATCATTCCACTCAGCCAGACATTTTTTGCAGCCACCATCACCAATTAATCCATTTGACACCACTGCTATATCACCCACAGACAACATAACCATTTATTACCAACCAGCCTATCTCCAATTTCCAATCTGTATGTTACAAACCACACCAATTCCACATTATTTCATACACATATGTGGCATTTCACAACCATTCGTGTTTGTACAGTTAAAAATCATGTTTTTACGTATCCATATAGCTGCATAGTCAACTTAAAGGTGTGTTACTAGATGTAGTTAAAGTTAAGAATTAAATAAAGTTATAAGGTACTTAGAATGTTTATATATATATATATAACCTTTAAGTTTATAAGGGTTAAATCTAGAGTTACAAGGAGGTTATAAAACTAACAATTTATAATAAGGGAGGGTCTTATTAAAAGTATTAAAAATATATATAAGTTCATAAACAAAATATTGTTGACATAAAATTATTGAGAAAGAAAAATGGAGTCTAAGTCAGAATTTAAGGTAGGAATATTTTCCAAAACCTCATTTAACTATGTTTCAATGTTATTTATAATTAAGGGAACTCTTGCAGGAAAAAATGTTACTATTTCTATCTCTCTTATTGAAGGTAAAAATTATATAAACTCTAAATTTTTAAACCAATTGGTAATATTAAGTCAAATATAATAAAAAATTAGACATCTTGGACAAAAAAAAATACGAAATAACTAAATTACAGTTAAACATTCTAGATTGTACATTTATATCACAATTCTTTGTTCATTCCCTATCCAATTATTAAGGTGACATTATTCTCAATTCACCCTGGATTGAATCACTAGGATCATTTATCCTAAATACGAAGAATAATTTTTTAGCATTTTCCTATAGGAAGAAGAAAATAACACTCCATGACATTATCTTGAATCCAGATTCTGTAACACTAGAATACATACAAGATATCTCAAAAGTAATTTTTCAAGAAAGTAAAAAGGCAATACAAAATATGCAAAGGGAAAATGAAAAAATCACCGCTAACAAAAATGAATAAGTTTCTCAGCTTAAGGACCATAGTGAAAAATTACTAATGCAAATTAAGAAGCTTAAGAAGGATAAGAAGTCATTGGAAAACAAGGTACAACAACTTATTGAGAAGGAAGCATCAAAATATTCAAATGAAGAAATTCAAGTTGAAGAGATAGGAATGAATAACAGTGCAATGAATATCACAACATAAAGACAATCCAATTGGACAAAAAACACACTAAGGTGTTGCAGTTCAAACAATGAAAATTCCAAGTGAATATTTTGTAATCAACTTGACAACATCAGAACATGAAGTAAATCAAAATATTGTCACGTGTGTGATAAGGGAAATATAAACCAAAAGAAGTCCCCATTTACATCCAAAACACAAGAGCGGACAATTGAATCAGTCTGCATATATGTATTACTCAACTATCAACTAAAACAACAAACTTATGTTCGAAAGACTACTAATGTCAGTACAATTCAGTTTTGTGATAAACGTTCATCTGAAGTATCTAATGACTTCAAAATTCTACAAAATATTGATTTAGGATGGTTAGATCCATTCTCAATTCGACCATTTTGTTAATCACTTGGAGGATCCTATCATCTTATATCAATGAAGATGAATAATCCAAGAATTAGTAAATGATGTGAGAAAATTTCAAGACAAGAATAGATGACATGCCTTGTCAGCAATAAGCTTTGAGGATAAATCTTTCTGAAGAGGAAGGCAATGATATGAAATATAGATTTAGATAAAAATAAAAAAAAAAATAATCAATATAATAATAATTAATAAGTAGATGAAAATAACATGTCAGGACATGAACATTCATGAAGAGGTACCTGCCTAGGTGTATAAGTGGACCTCATTTGTAATGATCTCATCTCATGTCATCTATTCACTTATATACCATTAAATATAAATATCCGTATCCTCAATGGATGACTTCATATACCAAGTGTTATAAATATTATTGCAGAGTGCAAACATTTTTCATTACAAATACTATGCATGATGGAGATGCATCTGAAGCGCAAGAGAAGACATAGTGCAAGCGAGGCTAAAGGAGGGAAAATGGGGACTAAAATTGAGGCTTGGTACTCTGGTAAGATTGGAAATGGATTATAGTTTCCATAATATGGTTTATTATGTATCGTAAATACAACTGTTTTCTAGGGGTTTATTTTCAAGTCTACAATCGCGTTTATAGTAGAATAGAAGGGGGTGATAGCTGTAAAATAAACCTCTTCAGTTTTGAAATTTTGAACTATCATGAAGCTATGAATAGTGAAGAATCTATAAGAGAGTTGTCCCAGATTCCAACCTTCTTATTAATATAAACCATAACTATTTCGTTCAAAAAAAACCTATCCTTATGATTGTTGAAGATAAATATGTGATTGATTGAGTGGATAATCATTATCTAAATATATGCTAATGTAAGGACTCATCAATATGAAACTTAATTTCAAATTTGTTTTGACAAAAACATCCCTTAAGGCTTATGAAATGATATGAGCCAATGATTTTATCAATTGGCATTAGTTATTAGTGAAAAATACCATTTGTGTTATTTAATGTGCAAACATGACCCTTAGTCTTACTTAATGAAATATCATATTCCCCAACATAGCCTTATATTTATATTAATAATGTGAATATAAGATAAAACCTTAATGTTTATTATAAGATGTGTCATACTTTATAATAACAATTATGTTAATAAAAAAATTAAGGCTAGAAGCATCATTATATATTGTGAAGCTTGGTTCTTTGATATGAAATGGAACAAGTAACATAATTGGGGTCCCACATACTCTCAAAATTAGGATGGATTGATTGTTTAACAAAAATACCCCCATGGATTTTTTATGCTACCTTCCCAGTGTTTTTACATAATGTACTTGTTTATATAGAATCAATTTCATAAGTATGGAACTTAATAGCTAATATCTTGATTGCAAACTACATAATCCCACTACAAATATGTAAGAGTACAACTTACCACTAATCACCAATATACATAGATTATTACCACAACATTAATTACATTGTAAAGTGTTCCCCTCTTAGGTGAACTCCCGTCCCAATGTCACTCTAATTTTTCTAATCATTTGTTAGATGATTGGAGTATGGTGTGCCATCGAGTCCCTAGAACCATTTCTTCCCTATTGCCATGTAATCATCAAACCAAATGCAAACATCTTCCATGGTCCGCCCCAGGTACATTACAACTTCGATGTTGTAATGTGGTGATGGAAATATAATTATATTTGGATAAGGATTTCAAGAGTTGGAAGGTTTCTAAAACATTAATATTTGAGCATTTAATAGTGCATCTATATTCTATAAAACATTTCTGTAAATTTATTGTTAGAAAATACACTCAGAAATTAACGTACGATTTAGAAATTTCTTATTGAACATTTTTGTGGGAATTTTATCAAACACTTTGTTTACACACAAGTAATCATTCCAATAAAATTACTCACAAATATTGCATACTACTCAACAAAATAGAGGTCTGATTTATATGAACAACAACACAAAATACAAATATGGAATTGAACTTAACAAATTATAACCAACAAACTCATCAACAAAACTCAAAATTTTAGAAAAGCTATTGGAAATATTGAGAGAGGAGGTGAGTCAATATTTCTTTCAACTAATATATTATGAAAGTTAAGTTTTTCTTTCATTAGAAGCACAATATACCTCTTCAAGGCTCCAATCTTCAATTAGCACATCAATCCTCAAATATCAATCTAGGCTCCAAACTGGTCTCTCAAAAGGCTCCAACGTTGTATGAGGACTCCAATCCTCTTAAGTTAATTAAGGATTTAGTCTTTCCAAAATATTATCCTCAATAGCTACTCCAAAAGGGTATTCAAAATATGCTTCAGTATTTTTCATCAAGTCTGCTTCAGTGTTGTCCAAGATTTGTCTCAACATGTTCTCTAAATCAACTTCAAGTTAGCAAAAAGCTCCTATAAAGGTCTTCAATGATTGCTACAGCACTAGCTCAAAGAGATCCAAGGTCGGCTCCAAATTTGTTCTAGGTAATCTTCAAAATTATCTCTAGAATGATACTTCTTCACTCTTTAAGGTCTCGTCAAAGATCTACCCAAAGAAAAATTCCTTCACTGCTTTAAGATCTAATTCAAAATTTTCTCCATAGTTTTCTACAAGTGTGTCTAAAAATATTCTCAAACTATGCTTCAAGGTAAGCTAAAATATGCTTAACACAAGCTTCAAGGTCAGCTAGAAATCCCTCAAAGTTCACTCCAGGTTGTCTTCAAAGTCTATTCCTAGATTTTTATCAAAGTGTGTTCTAAATAATTGAAATCACCTTTAACAAATGGTCAACATTGGTGCTCAAAATCTATTCTAAAACCCTAATTCAAATGGTAAACATTGGTACTCAAGGATGCTTCAAAAATCCTAATTCAAAGATGTAAGAGGGTTGCTTCAAAGATCAATTCAACTCAACTGCTAGGCCGAAATATCTAGCTCAAGGCTCTGTCACAAGGCTAAGTTATCACCATATGTTAGAATCTATTCCTTTCCACAGAAGTTGAGATTCTGTCACAGGGGTTCGAAGGCATGCACCTAACCACAAGATAAAATTGCACCTTCTAACACAAACTAAATTTTCATAATTTGAATTGCTATAGATAGGTTGCTTCAGTCTGAAATACAATCTGATATGCCATAGATAAGTTGCTATGGGCCTTGCCACAGTATGAATTTGATATTAGGCTAGTATATAGATGAAGGCCAAAGTTTTTAAACTAACTCGAGTTATTTCTCCAATGGTGGCTCAAAAATACTTCATCACTTGATCAAAAAGAGCTTCCAAGGAACCTTAGTCCAAAATAAAATTAACCTTCAATTGATATACCTTTAAAATATTTTGGGTTTATGAGATATGAACCTCTTTTCTCACTTCCTTGTCTTTAAATTCTCCAATTGTTCCTTGGTCAAGAGTTTTATGAGAAAATGGAGGAGACACTACTCCTATTTATATTTGTTTAGTCAATGAACAATCATGCCTATTGGAGGGGGATGACATGACCATAAGGAGGCTGACTTTTCTTGGATAGGTTCGACCCAAAAGATTATTATTATTTGTTCTTTATTTTTCACCTTCAAACACTTGGATAAAACAGTCACCACTCCTTCATTGGAATCATTGTGTTCCATGGGATCAAAAACAGTCATCACTCCTTCCATAGTTTCTAATCCAAATGATATTGGAGTGATATCAAGAAGCAAAAAACTCTTGCACCTTCCCATTTCCTTATTGTTGGGCGTGGGATCCACCCAAGGCATGTTTTTGGGCTTAAAGTCCAAGTTTTGACTAAGTCCATTGTAAAGACTCCGTGATTTGTGGGTGCAGAGCACAAAGTCATAATAGAGTCATAGGTTTGTTCGCCCTTGTTTTTCTAATGTAATGTTGGTTTGAAAGATCTACCCATGGTCCGTGTAGAGTGAGGCTCTAGGTGTAAAGAGAGATCAGGATGGATTAATGAATCTAAGGAATCAATGAAGCATTGAGTCGAAGTGTAAGTCGTGTCTTTGGATTGTAGAGTAGGAGAAGGCTCTGCAGCTGAGTGCTCAGAGGCCTAGTATTCCGCAGCTGAGTGCGCGGACCCCTACAACTGAGTGTGCAGGGTAGTTTGAGTCTGTAACCAGTTGAAATCATTAATAAAGAAGAAGTTTTACCATATTTCTGTGTATCTTGTCCTGTTTTATGCATTGAAGTATATTGGGTATGAATTGCAATTTTACTATCTATTTACTATGCGAACTTATATGAATATGCTAAACAAGTAAATATAATATAAGGCATCTATGTATGTGAATATAACTAACTATCATAAGAAGATAGGTAAGATCCATGGTGTGACTTGGGGAAATAGTGCAGATCGCTGCTCCAGCAAGTGCAAAAGCCCCAAAGCACCTGGTAAGGGCTGCGCAAGGGAAAGTATAACAAGGGAGCAAAGGCCTCATAGGATAGGAGAGTGCACGAAGCACCCAACATGAAGGTGTTCACCATTGGAATAAATCGACCCCTCAGACATCTCAAGGGTGCAAAAACCTAGTTCCAGCATCCTCCCATACTGCTTTGGATGAGACCTCAGTTTGTGCTCCGCAGACTATTGTTGAAAGGGCCAGTAGTATATGGATTTGTTTGGTTATATAACTCCAAACCTGGGTTAGGCCCCCACAAGCCAACAAATGGTTCCGTTGTCGGGACTAGAATCTGCATAGAGATGTCTAATATTGTATCATTGTAATCCAACTAAGAAAGAAATTGAAGATTGGTTGGATAGGAAGATTCACAAGTTCGTAGCGCAGGAGAATAGGAATCCAGACTATCAAAGGAAAAGTGGTTAGACTGCTACCTATACACAGAAATCCATGAAAATTTCTTCGCATCTTTCACTACTGAGTTGTAAGAGTGGATCGTGAAGCTAGTAGATAGCCAAGGAAGGTGGAGACTCGATAATCCTATTGTGTGGAATCCAGAATTGGTGCACGGATTGGATGCATCAGAGGATAAGATTGCACGCACTGTTGATCACTAGCTCGATTGAATTAAAGGAGGATTTATTACTGAGTTCACGGTATATACTTCAGTCAGCTATAGCGAGGCAAAACGATGCTTTCTCAAAGGACCGTGAGGTAAGTACATTAAGTCTCTAAACACTTGGACTAAAATGCTACTGTGTGAAAAGTGGATTATGTGAATAAATTGATGTTACAAGCTACACGAAGTGGAAGAATTTATAGAAACGAAGGAAGTGCAGAACTAGAAACTAGCCCCTTGATTTCACCTCCGCGAGGGGGTGAGGAAGAGCTCGCGAAGCTCTCATCAAGAAGTGTGATCAATTTGATAAGGCAGACCTGGTATATTAAGTATTCTAATGACAATCCGAACGTGGGGGTCATGGATATCCAAAGTGCGCTAAACAAAGAATTTAGCAGGTCGAATTCAGAGGCATAGTCAATCATCAGGTTCAAGGAGATCATAATGTTGTCAGGTGAGACTCCTTGGGATTTGAATTAGAGACTGAAGTGTACAATTCATAAAGCCAATATGAGTTTGATGGATGGACAACATCGCGAATGGTTTGTAGCATCGTAACGCTGCATTTGAGGAACACGCAGTCACAATCGAGGTTAATGACTCAGGCAGAGGCCTTGGAGATCGCAATGAGACTGCATGAGACCTCGATACAGGATCCGAACCTAGGATTTCATCAAATCCACATGCAATTGAAAAACTTATGCCTTGAGATGCAGAGTCTAAAACACGACAGGATAGCTCACCTGAAGGTGCGCAGGGAGGTATGTTGTGTTAAATGTAAGGGTCAGGTCATGACAAGGACCACTGCCTAGTGTTTGCGAATTACCTTGAGGGAGGAGGGTCGATGTCATTAAGACCAGAGCCACAAGCAAGACCTAGCGTGGGGCCTGCTTTATGGTGCCTGATTTGTCAAATAGGGGGAAAGCATATTACAGACAACTGTCATCTGTTGAAAAAATACACACAAAATTCACAACAGTTGTTCTATAATTTCTGTAGATCAATGGGACATGATGAGCGCACATGTAGAAGCTATTAGTTGATGATGGATAGGACTCCCACCTACATAGTTCAGGCTAAAACACGACCCCTTGACCATAACACAATAATGGCACGAATAGGATTTCACGAGCGCGAATGAGGCCGAGGTGGAGGAGGACCTGGAAGAGGTCACAGACAACTGATATGTTACAATTGCGGAGAACCAGGACATTATGCCCATGATTGTATGAATCAAATGTGGTTGTCATGTCTATATTGTACATTGTTTGACCATGAGACGAAGGATTGTCCCACACTGATAGCTAGGCTACGTGACAAAGGAGCGCTCCAACCTCCCCTAACTCAGAACCTATAGATGATGAGGTTTAAGCCGCACGAGGAAGACCCTAATGTGAATATTGTGCTCCAAAGTGGAATTAAGACAAGGGATGATAAAGGCACGTAGCTGGAAGATAGTACTTTGGTTTGTAAGGCTCCGAAGAAAGAACCAGAGTTTGATTTGCAACGCGCTAAGGAAACCTTGATGGAAGCCAAGAAGAGCTTTGCTGATGCCTCCACTCCAGGAAGAAAAGACAAACCAAAGCCAAAAATGGATCCTTCGATGCTCACGATGTTCCTAGAAACATGCATGAAGCTACTGCGTGATAGTAAGGCTGTAAAAGGATTGCAGGAACTCATCAATAGATGTGTTGGGACTGTGCTAGGAGAACCGCTCATAGTCCAGAAGATTGGAAAGCACATGACGAGGACAGGAAGAGAAATGATGTTGACCACATAGATTAGGGAATATGAGATGGACCGAGTGATTTTGGACCTAGGATTGGATGCGAACGTTCTGCCAAAGCAGACATGGGAGCACATGGGAAGGCCTACATTGCAATGGTCTCTTATCTAGGTGCGAATGGCGAACCAGCAAAAGATAATACATATGGGGAGATTGTAGGGAATCACAGTGGATATTGAAGGAGCAAGTGTGCTAGCAGACTTCGAAGTGATAGATATTCTAGATGATAGAAATCCCTACCCTGTGTTATTAGGAATAGATTGGGCCACTAAAATGAACAAGGTGATAAACCTAAAGAAGTGCAAGATGATCTTTGAGAAAAAATCCCTACGCATAGTCCTCCCTTTGGACCCTGCAAAAGGATCGTGCTACACGGAACCAGTGCACGACTATGAAAGTGACGATGAGTTGGATTGTATCTACAAGATAACCATGTGAGAGAAAGACTGGGTAAATCCCATTGCGGATGGACGAATCTCATGGGAGCACGAAAGCTCTTGTACATCTGATTCGGATGAGGAAATAGAATGATGGCAGAACCAGTTACACGAGGTAACCACGTTGAACTGTAACATGATGACGAGATCGTTGCACTACGTAGCAACAGAGGTGAGGGATCTACCTACTTATGATGGGTTAAGTGAGGTATATGTTTTCCTTAAAAGATTTGAAAGAGAGGTCCCAGAACAACAACGTTTCGAGGCTTTGAAATGGGTACTGCGTGCTACGCTCTCCAGGTGGTGGGGTATGCATTGAGGAAGCTTTGAGGACTAGCGTGAATGCAGGATAATGATGCACATACATTTCGGGAAGCCTCAGGCACAATTAAAAAATAAGAAGGACGGATGGAACAGTCCGCATGTGCACCTGTCCAAATGGGTATAGGCCCATGTTAAAAAACCTACGCGAATGCACATAGACTTCGTGTTCAGACTCACGGTCAATACGCATGGGTGGGAAAGGCAATTGTGTGAACAGTCCCTCCAGTTGGGATGATTTTGTGTGGAAATAACGAATGTCCAGGAGGATATCCATGCAAAAGCCTTTAGCGGAGTGTGCAAAGTGGTGGGCTCCAGTATTGCAGCAATAATGTTGCAACTCCTAGGACTCCCTTCTTTACTTTTTATCAACCCAGTAGTTCGTAACAAACTTGGAAGCGGTGGTGTTGTATGCACAAGTACTAGCTCTTGCCACAGCTATCACTTGGTCAGCTGGCACAAGTCCGCTAGGGGCTTAAGCCAACTTCTATGAGCTCTGAGAAGAATCTTTTTAGCTGATGGACGAAAGCTAACTCAAAGGAAGCTAATCTACTTACAGAAAGAAACTGAAACATTGAAAGGAAATGCAAACCCTAATATTACCAACTAGCCCTACTGATGCGAAAAAGAGGATGAAAGCTACTAAAAGAGATGCCATTACTTCTAGGAACGTAAAATACATGTGTCTAAGCTACTTCCATCTGAAGAAAACAACTTTTTGTATTTTTGATTAAGTTGTCAGATTTATCATGCATGTGCTTTCACTGTTTTTGACTGTGCAGAGGTGGATCAATGAGAGGAAATTCTTGCAGAAGGTTGGGGAGGTTCAGAGAGGGCCTGAGGGGTCCCTAGCACCATTCTAGAGAGTTTCACAGAGTTTGGCTTTCAAGAAACCGCTTTCGTGAGCTTCTACAGGAAGTCTGCAATGGTTCTACAAGATGTTCTAGAATTTCTACAGGATGTCTGTAATTTTCTACAGGATGTTCAGAAATGGGATTTTGGAGGATGGATGGAGGGAGAAAGATGAAGGAGTGGGTATGGAGGTGAGATAAGGGTGTAAGGAGGTCCAAGGCTTGGTGGATGGAGTTGAGGAGTGGTGAGGATGGTTGGATTTTTTCAAGGAGAGATAGAACAATGATGCACAAAAATATGAGAATTAGGGAGAAGTGAGCGATTGGCAAACGTGAGGCAAGAATCCGGGTTGGAGGATGGAGCAGATTGGATTGATGGAGTATAGGTGGATGGAGAGGTATTACAGGCACTCTACAAGTTATTTTTCGAATTTGACAAATGAAGACTTGGAAAATCAAGAACCTAATTACTTTGACCTAATCTGACCTAGATAACAGCAAAGGAAATGAACAGAAGTCTATTTGCAGTGAAATCATATGAAGTAACTATGCAACTGAGCAATCACAACCCTAAGCATGCAATCAAAATTGATATCAAGTTTGGAAACTAAGAATACAACACTACTAGTTTCATGGTGAAGCAAAGGCAGTGTTTTTGTTGGCAGCAATGTCACCTTTGTCCCAGCTCACGATCCCACTGAGGGAGAGGTGAGATCAGAGGTGCTCGATGGCCTTTTTCTGGAGATCTTCCCTGTTATTAATCTATCAACTAAATCTGAACATGAAAAGCCTATCTAATCATCAACCATGACCTATATAACCAGCAAGATGTTAATCTACTTAACAGAAATTATTTTGCAAAGACATAAAAACAAATAACAGTACATGAAGGAAGCCTTGGCACTTGGATTGGGCCCAACCCCAAGAGTTGTAGGCTCCTAAAGAAACTCAGAACTGATGCCAAATAAAGTTGCTTTCCATTACTCAAAAATAGCCATGTTCATAAGAAAGTTATACAACAGCAGCTACGAAAATGAGCTGAGAAAGTAGCAGCACTATAGTGCAAAATACAACAGTCCAAAAAGTAACCTACGAAGGCTGAAAGCCTTCCTATTTATGCCTACGAGGGGCCTCAGCAGCCCTCCTTAACTCAAGGGGCTCGGCTGCTCCAACTGCCTGTAAACAATCACGTTTCACCAAGCTGCTCGACTGCCTTTAGGATTCATTTTGGTGGCCTGTAAACTCCGAGCTGAGGGTGGAGATTTCAAGGAAGGGGCCATTTAATGCAAGGGACACCCTTCCTACAAATCCTCACCCTTGTTCCTTCATGTTTGGCTGTCATTTGGCTCATAATTGCTTATCCTTGGTCCAAAACATGTCCAAAAATTTGCATTAACAACATGTTAGCCTTCTTGGTCAAGTGACTATCCTTACTCGTTCAACCAACATAAATATACTCAAAAAACATGCATAAACTATGAAAAATGGTGGATTAATGAAGAACAATTAGACAAAATGAGCCCAATAAGTTACCCAATTTCGGGGCTCATCATCGCCCCCTGCTAAATTGGTTGCTTGACCCCGAGCAACTAATCCAGCTCATCATCCTTGATAGCCTTGACCGCCTCTCTCACATCCCATGCCTCCGAAGTGATATCTTCTTCACGGTCATGAAATCCTGCTTTCCTTTCCACTTCTTCCCAATTCCTATGTTCCTCCTCTTCTTTTATTCCCTCCAACAACCCCAAAAGAAAGGGAGGACTGAATTTAGGCTGATCGAGTTGGCCTAAAGATTCTGCATGTTTTGTTTGTAGAGGGGTACTCTTGCCAAGGCCTCTGTCATCCTTGTTGGGGTGTGGTATTCTCTAATTTTTAGGCTGTGGGGCAGTGTTTTCCACCTCCGGGTGTAGGCATGAACATAGTCATCCCCCAACATCCTTTCCATGTCCTCAAAATGGGCTATGGCTTGGGCTTGACGGTCAATGTAATCTGGTAGGGCCCGGGAGTTATTTTCCAAGTGTTGGTGGGCGTGTATCAGTGCTGAGGGATCCTTTGGCTCTGCTCTTATCATTAGTGGTTCCTTCAACTCCATGTCCATAACATTTCAGACCTCAACTGCTCTCTTTTATTCATGACTTAGCCAAGAGGTCATGGCCATAAGTTGCACATCCCCTACTGCAGCGTTGGGGTCCCACAAGTTCATGTTGGGAAGGGGCAAGTTGTGTAGGTAGAACTCTGATAGTTTGGCCTTGTCCTCTGATGAGCTGCTGTCACATAAAGCCATGAATTGGTGGTAGTTTGAAATGGAGTAATACCCCTTTGGGCCAAAGTGCTGATCTGGAACTGCAACCATTGTTCCCTGAGGTATAAGGCATATGATTTGGTAGGTTGTCTACACTGTATTGCCTCCTCTGCGCAGCTAGCCATGCAGGCCAGTTGGGCCTCCTTTTCGTGCACCTGTTGCCTTAGAGACTGTATCTCTTGTGCTGCTTGCAATTCCTTTTCCTGTAGCTGTCTAGTTAGTGCCTCTATTTCAGCTTGCAACCCATCTCCCTTCTACTGTTCATCAGGTGTTTCTTTGGCTGTTGTGGGCTCCTCCTATTATTGTTGTTCTCCCAAGGTGTTGGGCCTAACTTCCTTAAAAGTCCCTATAACTGTAGCTGCTATTTAAGCAGCTCATTTTCTTCCTGTAGCTTGGCCCACTGGCTACTTTCTATATGTCGTACCATAGCCAATTCTTTCCTTACCTCTTTGAGTTGCTCCTCCAAGGGACGTATATCTGCCACACCCTTGTACTTGGTGATTTTCATCCAAGTGTGGGTCCTCACTCTTTTTTCTTCTAGTGCAAAGAACAGTGGCACTGCGAATTTTTGGGGAATTATCTTCCCGGCCTTTAATAGGTTATAGTAGGAGCCCAGACTGGGCTGGGAGCTTGGTTACTCAATTTTCTTGGTCTTTTCTTCCTCCTGTGAGGATTTAGCTGCCTTTTCTTTCAAATCTTTGGTCTCTTTTAGCCTAGCCAACGTGTCTTGTAGAATTGTCTCAGCATCCTGTAGAGAGGTCTTTGTGTCCAACATTTTAATTTTTTCCTTCCATGTGGACGTCTTCGGGCTTCCCCGTTCATACATGATGGATGCCTTTGGAGGAGACCTTTCCTATTGTTTAATTAGGGTGTCCACAATCGTAATTGGCTCTTTTGACTGTGTCTAGGGTCTGTCATTTTTTATGCGCATGCTTCTTCTTGCCTTAAAATACATGGAAGGCTCCCTTTTCTTCTTCCCTTTTTACTCTGGGGTTGTGCTTAAGGCAGCCAGCACCACTGCTGCCTCCCTGGCCAGAATCTTAGGAGACTTCTCCTTCTTCTGCTCTATTTTTATGCTTCCTGTAGAAGTTGTTTTCAATCTTCCTTTAGAAGCTGTTTCCAGACTTCCTGTAGAAGTTGTTTCCAGACTTCCTGTAGAAACTGTTTTGGCCTGTTTGGCTAAATGTGTCCTTCTTTTTAACTCTTGTTTGGTTGCCTTGGTTGTGACCTCCTTTGTTTGGACTTTTTCAATCCTTTCCGCTCTACTCTGCAGTTGTTTCTCCCTGGCTATTTGTGCCATTGGTCCTTCCATAGTTTTAGGCTCAACATCTTGGCCTTTTTCTTGTTTCTCTTCCTGTTCTTTCTATGGTGGTCTGTCCTGTGTTTCCCTACCACTAGATTTCTCTCTTGCCTCGGTGTGTTCCCTTTCTTCATTGCTGGATGAGGTGAGTTCCTCAGCTAGAATTCGGATATCATCATCTCTAGACATGTTGCGGAAAATCTCCTAGGAGAGGGGGACAGTGTAGGTGTGGAGGGCATCCTCTACCAAAAGCTTGATAAGCCCATGATGGGCTACCTGATCCAGTGTCCCTTCCTTCAATTTTGTGCTGCATTCAATCAATGATTGCAGGAGAAAATAGGGAATACTCAACTTTTGCTCTGGGGGTAAGTCCAACCCATGTCTTAGTTCTTTCAGAAGCCGGAAGTGATAGCCGTAAACAATAGTGAACCGCCCCTCACAGGTAATGTATTTCATAATTTCGAGACTGGATTTGCTCCACAGAGGATGTAAACTAGCCCTCCTTACCCCGTTCTTATCTTCTGCAAACTGTCCCTCGGGTAGGAAGAATTCTTTCTTTGCTTTTTGGCCTAATGCTCTCTCCTCTTTGCTCCAAGGTATCCCTAATGGCAGACCAATGACCTGACTAATGAGTTCAGGGGTAAGCTGCAGGGTCAACCCTCTGAAATTCACAGTGGCCAGTGTTTTTGATTTAGGCTGCAGGGACATCAGGAATTCCTTCGTTATTTCATCATAATGGCCCTGGATTTTATCAAAGAAGGTCATCCAATTGGAAAGGGTGAAGAGGTCCACTACTGCGAGATGTTCACGCAATTTCCTGGAATCCGAGGGTTCCTTTTTTATAAACCCCCCTAGCATGGTGAGAGTGCTTTGTTTCAGTGCTTTGAGCAGAAAGGGACTGTTGTTCTATGGTTTCCTCCTTTGAACTTCAAGATAGGATCTCCCAGGTGTTTAGAAATTAACCTGCACCGATTCCTTGTTTCTAATGCTTTCATTGACCAAAACTCGGTTGTCTGTGTGTAACAGGGAGAATTAGGATTCCACAGATAGGACATAGAGATTAATTTCCATCACCAGCATATATACAACTGTGTAAATGTAAATTTTTTCACGCACAAGTTAGCCCTCATAGTGCTTTATCTTTTCTACAAGAGAAATTTTTCACAGGGACCTTGGAGGAGAACGTTGACATAAGACCGGCTAAGAAATTCCATGTAATTACATCGACAAACTGCTATTCTTGACTCACAGGCAGAATTGTCTCTAATATTCCTACTCCAGACAGTTCAATTCACCACCTTTTGAAATATACCATGCAGGGAGAGTGTTTTTCGAGCCTACCTCTCTCGAAACTCCAAATTTGTCGAATGAAAACCAGGCTTCTCCGTTCTGGAAGGCTGTGCCATACTTCCTGTAGAACTTCTTCCTGAAGAACGCTTGCTGGCTTCTGTAGGATGTCCCTACGCTTCTGAACAAGCTCGGGACATGGGAGAAATTTGAAATAGGCCAAAAATCTCGGTGGAGGATGACGGTTAACTGAGTGTGGAAGCAGAGGATGAGTACTTCGGCTAGGACGTTGCAAATGCAAATGAGCAGCAAGTGTACGAATCTTCAGCCAAAAATTTTGAATTGCGGTGCAATTCGTGGCGAGGGGGTGAGGTGGCAAGACCGAACTGTTATCCAGCATCATGGCCATCATTTTTCTGCGTGTCCCGGGCCGCCATTACCTCCCCTCTGCCATTAACCACCGCCACCATTGTCAGTCCGCCGATTTTCACCGACTAGACACTCCACATGTGCCTGCTGCATAGCCCATTGGCAAGTTTGAACGTAGCTGATCTTGTTCGGATCCCACGAAGCAGTGTGACTGGCTGAGGGTGTCCAGTTGACTGGCCACCGAATTCGTTCAATCCAACCATTTTCACAGACATGCAGTTTTTTCGAAATATGGTTTATGTGATTGACGAATAAGGTTAGACACTTACCTGCACGGCCGTGGACACGTTATGCAGAATTTTGTCTCGGAACCACTGCCTCACTTGCTTCTGCCTCGTGCACGGGTGCTAGAGCCCATTCTTTCATTTTTTGAAGCTGCATGCATGGCTTTGGAACCCGATCTTTTAGTTGTAAATGTTGCATGCACAGGTTCTATCTGGTCTCAGCTATCGAGGATGTGTTCATGTCCAAGAGAAGCCTTTTTTCATGTTCTCTGTGTTGATTTCAGCTGCCCCTGCCTCTAGAGTATGTGCTCCAGAGGGATTAGCTGCTACAAGATTCCTGTAGGATGTCTTGTAGCTGCTTCTCCTCCTGGGATGCAAGCTAAATGAGTAGGGCCATATTCACTAACGAAGAGTCTCGATGGAGCTTGGACAGGTAGGGTGTGTGAGACTTTTACTGCTTGAATTTTCACTTGAAAATTTTCCCTTTTTTTCTTTGCTGTCAACCTAAGGAAAATAGGGTTTCTGAAATGGCTGTGCAGGAATACACAACCAGGTGGGTGACAAAGGTATCAAGAGATGGAACAGGGCGCCACCTGGTTTTGGATTGAATAGGGGGGTGGCTGCAGGACTAACAAACTGATCCCAACCATCAGATTCCTTTTCAAAATTGAATTTGGCTCGTCCGAAGGTTCTATAGGATGTTTCTTGTAGAAATTCAAAACTTCCTGTATAAAAGCCTGGAACTTCCTATAGAAAGCCTAGAACTTCCTGTAGAAAGCCCAATCTTGACCTGAATGTGACCAAATCCTAGGAGAGGTAAGTGGCCATGGAGGGAGTGTCTGAAGGGATGTCCTGGAGCCTGGTATGGACTCCTATCCTTGTTTTGTGTGCCCCTCTTTACCTGCAATATATCCTCTGCAACCTGCAATTATTTCATAGAGATTAGTCCTGTTTTTTCTTCTTTTTTCTTGTTTTTTCCCTTTCTTTTTATTTTTTTCTTTTTTCTTTCTTCTTTTTTCGATGAGATAGCTAGGGTGCCTCAGTGAGGCTTTCACCCTTGCTATCTGCCCTGGGTGCCTCAAAGAGGTTTTCACCCAAGGATCTTTTTTTTATTCCACACTTTTTTTATTTCTCTAGAGACAGCTGGGGCGCCTCCATGAGGTTTTCATCCTCACTGTCTGCCCTGGGCATCTCGGAAAGGTTTTCACCCAAGCATCTTTTTTTTTTTTGATGATCAAAGTGTGGGTGGAATAGGGGCGAAGCCCTTCTCCACTACCAGCACTGATTTTTCCAAAGTTTCAATGAACTCCCGCCTCGAAAGGGATTTCCTGTAGATTTTCAATTGATGCCCATTGACGAGCATGGGGATGGCTTCTTCATCAATGGTCCTGATAAGGACTAAACCATTATCATTACATTTCTCCACTGCATATGGTCCTAACCATCTTGTCCTCAAATTTCTTTTGAAATCCTTGTATCTTGAGTCATACAGCAGTGCCCAATCTCCTGGCTGGAATTGCTTTTCATTAAGGTGTCGGTCATGCCATATCTTCCTCTGGAGTTGAACTACTTCTGAGTGGAAGAGGGCCTACATTCTCTATTCATCTAATCCATTCAGCTACAGTAATCTTTCCCGTTGAGCGTGGCTGAGATCTAAGTCCAGCTGAGCTACCACCCTCAATGTGTTGTACTCGAACTCTATGGACCACAAAGTTTTCTTCCCGTAGACTAGCTCATAAGGTGTGAATCCTGTTGTAGTTTTCCAAGTGGTGTTGTAGGCCCAGGTGGCCTCAACTAGGTGATCTGCCCAATCCTTTTTGTTGTTTCTCACCACCTTAGTCAAAATCTCTTCCAATGCTCTATTAGTGACTTCCACCTACCCATTTGCTTGTGGATAATACGGGGTGGAAGTTCTGTGCTTGATCTTGAGATGAGCAAGCAAATTTTCAATCAAGTTAGAGGTGAAATGGCTTCCTTAATTGGTGACTAACTCTCTTGGGTAGCCAAACTTGTAGAAGATATTTTCCCTTAAAAACTCAGCCACTTTTTCTTCTGTCGCTGCCTTGATTGCCTTTGTTTCTGCCCACTTTGTTAGGTAGCTGGTGCACACAATGATGTAAGACCTCTACTTTGAAGGAGGATTGGTAGGACCCACAAAATCCATGCCTCACTTCTCAAATGGCTCAAAGGTCACTTGAGGTTGGAGGGGCATGTCATCCCTTGGAGTTGGTTTCCCCATCCTCTGACATCGGTCACACTGGCGGATGTATCTCCTAACATCTTGACAAAGAGTAGGCCAATAGTAGCCTGGCTATAGAATTTTGAAGGCAGTCCTTTTTGCTGCAAAGTGGCCTCCACAGGGCCCATCGTGACAGGTTAGGAGGATGTCAAAGACTTCCTCCTCCCTAACACAATGCCTCAAGGTCTGATCTGGGCCAAGTTTAAATAGACTCCCCCCAATCCAAGTGAATGGGGCACTCTTCCTCACGATTCTGCTCTTTTCCTTTGAGGATAGATGCGGAGGGAACTGTGTTGAGACCAAGTAATTTGCTATATCAACAAACCATGGAGAGAGTACTGAGATAGCAAACAAGTGTTCATTTGTAATCTGGTCATCCGCTGTCCCTTCTTCACCTACAGGCAAATCCAATCTAGATAGGAAGTCAGCAACAACATTTTCCTTACCTGGCTTATCAACGATAGTCAAATCAAATTGCTGCAACAAAAGTAACCATCTAATGATACAAGCATTTACATCAGTTTTATTCATTAAATATCTAATCGCAGCATGATCAGTGTGTATGAATGTTTGATAACCAATGATGTAGTGTCTGAACTTGTTCAGGGAATGGACTACGGCCATGAACTCTTTCTCAGTTACAGTATAGTTCATCTCTACCTTGGAAAGGTTTTTGCTAACAAAGTATATGGCATATGGTAGTTTCTCCTCAACTTGTCCTAAGGCTGCTCCTATGGCTTTATTCGAGGCATCAGTGTGGATGTGGAAAGGTAGGGCCAAGTTTGGACCTCTCAAGATCAGGGCGGATACCGGCCTAACTTTCAATTCATCCAGAGCCCCTTGGCAGTCATCAGTCCATTTAAACTCAACATCTTTCCCTAAAAGGCTAAACAATAGCGAGGCTAGCTTACTGAAATATTTCATGAATCTTCTATAATATCCGGCCAAGCCTAGAAAACTCTGAACATCTCTGACCTTTTGGGGAGGTGGAACCTTTTGGATGATAGTGATTTTGTTAGGATCCACCTGTAATCCTTGCTGAGAAATTGTATGACCTAGCACAGTCCCTTCAGTCATCAGAAATTCACATTTTTCGGGACTGAGGGACAAGTTCATCTCAATACACTTGGCTAAAACTTTTCCCAGGTTAGTCAATGCTTCTTGGAAGTTGGACCCATAAGGAGTAAAATCATCCATATAGATTTCCACCAAATCGTGAACCAGCTCAGCAAATATGCTCAATACTGCTCTCTGGAAAGTGGCAGGAGCATTGCACAACCCAAAGGGAAGGACCCGGTAGGCAAAGGTACCCCATGGACAAGTGAAGGTGGTTTTATCTTGGTCTTCCGGGCTGATTTGAATTTGGTTATACTCGCTAAACCCATCTAGGAAAGAGAAGAACTTCTTCCCTGCCAATCCATCCAACACTTGATCTATAAAAGGCAAAGGGAAATGGTCCTTCTTGGTGGCTTTGTTAAGTTCTCGGTAATCTACACAGATTCTCCACTTCCCGTTTTTCTTGGGCACAAGCACTAGAGGTGAGACCCACTCACTATCAGAGATGGGGTAGATGAACCTTGCATCCAACAATTTTTGCAATTCTTCTTTGACGATGTCTTTAAGAGCTAGATTCATTCTCCTCTGAGGCTGTCTGACTGGTTTACAATCCTCTTTAATGTAAATGTGATGGGTACAAACCAAAGGGTGGACTCCTTTCATCTCCTTATAGCTCCAAGCGAACGCATCCAAATGGCTATTCAATAAGCTACACAACACCTTCTCCTGGGAGGGAGATAAGGAGCTGATCTTTAAGGTTCTTTCAGGGCCAAATTCCACATTCTTAACTCTAGGAGAGGTTGGATCAGTCACATAGAGGTCCACTAAAGCACTGGCTTGGGTATCCTCCACCAACTCCTCTAATGACAGTGCACCGGGAGGTGGGTTTTGGATCAAATTCTCAATCAAGTCATCCTTGGTTTGAGGGCCTCCCCTGGTGGCTTCTATTGTGCACAAAGGTGCAGAGTAGACCTCATCCTCATCTCCCTCATCCAACCAGAGAGGTAAGTCATGTTCTAGCAGAGGTTGGATAGGAGGATAGAGGACTAGCTGTTTGGACATGGGCCCATTCTTGATGGTCATGCTTCCAGCTCAACAAATGATGTAAGCATCTATAGTAGCTAGCCAAGGCCTTCCCAAAATGAGGGGGTATCCAGTGAGTTTTTCCTTTGGCTGAAGGACCAAGAAGTCTGCAGGGTACTCCTAAGAGTCAACAGAGACCAAGACATCTTCCACAATCCCTTCGGGAGTCACGGTGGAGCGGTCTGCTAACTGCAACACTGTCGAGGTCTTCCTCAAGGAACTCTAAAGGTTGAGTTTAAGCATAGTGTCCCTGGTCATCACATTAATGGCAGCCCCTAAATTGATGAAGGTGTGGGGGATTATGGTGCCATTGATGTGGACATCAACTACAGGACTCCCAGGGTCCAGATATTTTGGACAGATTACTTGCCCCAACATTAGATCAGACAGTTGTCCTATGAGATTGATAGTCTGGGCATCTCTCTTGCGCCTGCCTGGGTGTCTGAAACGCTTCTCCTTGATCAACTTCTTGTATATCAGTACATCTTTTATGGCTTGGAGAAGGGGTATTTTCACATACAACTACTTAAGTTCTCCTAGAAGCTCAGTCTCCTCTAGGTTTGGTTGTGTGGTTGCTATTAGTCGCTCAGGAAAGGGTGGAATGGCTTTGGGTTCACTTTCCTATTTTTCTTCCTCATCCTCTGGGGGAGGAAGTTGGCGATTTGGAAGGACCTTCCCAGATCGCAGGTTGATCTCCTGGATCTCCATAGCATAGATAGGACATGTTGTCCCCCCAGTGTATACCTGTTGGGCCTGTCTGTTGTTGGGGTTCGGGTTTGGTTGGGCAGGCATCTGGGGTTGTCTTGGAGGAGCAGGAGGTAATGGTTGTGGTTGAGTCAGTGGTGGAGGAAAAATGGTGGGAAGAGAGTGGTATTGGGGCCTCCACCCCTATTGAGGTGCATTCCACTGAGGTTGAGGCTGGACATGTGATGGAAATGAATGAGCAGGAGGTTGAGTATGATATTGAGATGGATAAGACCACAGAGGAGGTGCGGACCAGGAAGGATGAGCAGGGGGACCCCAAGAAGGTATATGAGCAGATTGGTTGGGGCTATAATAAGCTTGGAATGTCCCTTGCATCCCCTGCTGGTAAGGTCTGGGCCCATGCGGCCTCCTTTGGTTGAGGAAGTAGAGAGGTTCAACAGTTGCCTCGGTCCCTAGGTACATGGCTTCAAATCCGGGTAAGGTTGGGCATTGGTTTGTGGGGTGGTCTTCCTCACAAACGAAGCATACCTCTAATGAGTGCAATGGACACTCGTTCTTAGGGTGCTTCCTCGTACATCTGGGATAGAAAATGGCCAAAGCCCTCTCAGCTTCCTCTTTCTTTTGTTGGATTCGGAAAGTATCAAGTTGCATGGCTTTGGTCTGTCTCATCTCACTTTTGAGGTCTTCCATCTGATTAGCAAACTCATGCTTGGAGAAGGTGGTACTAGCTGAAAGTGGATTCCCCTTACCTCTTTTCCAGGCTGCCCTAGAATGGTTTCTAAACATAGTTTTTATGTCCTCATAAGGTAGTTGGTAGATGTCCCCTTCGGCCAGCAAATGAAGGGTATCTAGAAGGTCTTCAGGGACTCCTCGGTGCAGAACCAGCTTCAGAGATTCAAGGTCAAGTGTGCACCTGGCCTGTTTATATCTAAGTTGGAGCCTTTCCTCGTAGTCTTATAAAGATTCACAATTTCCCATGGTCGTTCGAAAGATCTCTCCCTTTGTTTCCTTTGACCTACAGTAGTGCTAGTATTTGTTGTTAAAGGCTTGCTGCATCTGAGCCCAAGTAGTGATACTGTTTCCAGGTAACCCCATGAACCAGCGTAGTGCTGCATCCATGAGGGTAGAAGGAAAGAGTTTCAGCTTTTTCTCATCTTCGGCATAGTCATAAGTTTGACATAGGACAACAAACTCAAACAGGAAGGTATCAGGGTCTTCAGTGGTCAATCCATGGAAGTGAGGTAAGGCTGAGGGACTTATGTTTT
>APFE030385792.1:17918-83199 GCA_000404065.3 Pinus taeda | reverse complement strand
TTGCGGAATTGAAATGCTACTCTTATGCTTGTAGAATTGAAATGTTATTCTAGGAAAGCAGGAAATGTCTAGTCTACTTTTGCGGAAATGAAATTGCAGAATGGAAATGAAATAAACTACTGAGCAGAAGGTTGTGGTAGAAAATAGAAGAAAAGCAGCAATCAAAAATACTTTGATGCTTCCCCGACAATGACACCAAAAAGAATGGTGGGTTCCAGTATTGCAGCAATAATGGTGCAACTCCTGGGACTCCCTTCTTTACATTTTATCAACCCGGTAGTTCGTAACAAACTTGGAAGCGATGGTACTGTATGCACAAGTACTAGCTCTTGCTGTAGCTGTCACTTGGTCAGCTAGCACACATCTGCTAGGGGCTTAAGCCAAATTCAATTAGCTCTGAGAAGAAGTTTTTTAGCTGATGGACGAAAGCTAACTCAAAGGAAGCTAATCTACTTACAGAAAGAAACTGAAATGCTGAAAGGAAATGCAAACCCTAATTTTACCAGCTAGCCCTATTGATGCAAAAAGAGGATGCAAGCTACTAAAAGAGATGCCATTACTTCTAGGAAGGTAAAATACATGTGTCTAAGCTACTTCCATCTGAAGAAAACAAATTTTTGTATTTTTGATTAAGTTGTCAGATTTATCATGCATGTGCTTTCATTGTTTTTGACAGTGCAGAGGTGGATCAGCGAGAGGAAATGCTTGCAGAACGTTGGGGAGGTTCAGAGAGGGCCTAAGGGGTCCCTAGCACCCTTCCAGAGAGTTTCACAGAGTTTGGCTTTCAGGAAATCACTTTCGTGAGCTTCTATAGGAAGTCTACAGGGGTTCTACAGGATGTTCTGGAATTTCTACAGGATGTCTGTAATTTTCTACAGGATGTTCAAAAATGGGATTTTGGAGGATGGATGGAGGGAGAAAGATGAAAGAGTGGGTATGGAGGTGAGATAAGGGTGTGAGGAGGTCCAGGGCTTGGTGGATGGAGTTGAGGAGTGGCGAGGATGGTTGGATTTGTTCAAGGAGAGATACAACAATGATGCACAAAAATATGAGAATTAGGGAGAAGTGAGCGATTGGCAAACGTGAGGTAAGAATCCGGGTTGGAGGATGGAGCAGATGGGATTGATGGAGTACAGGTGGATTGGAGAGGTATTACAGGCGCTCTACAAGTTATTTTTCGAATTTGACAAATGAAGACTTGGAAAATCAAGAACCTAATCACTTTGACCTAATATGACCTAGATAACAGCAAAGGAAATGAATAGAAGTGTATTTGCAGCGAAATCATATGAAGTAACTATGCAACTGAGCAATCACAACCATAAGCATGCAATCAAAACTGATATCAAGTTCGGAAACTAAGAATCCAACACTACTAGTTTCATGGTGAAGCAAAGGCAGTGTTTTTGTTGGCAGCAATGTCACCTTTGTCCCAGCTCACGATCCCACTGAGGGAGAGGTGAGATCAGAGGTGCTTGATGGCCTTTTTCTGGAGATATTCCTTGTTATTAAGCTATCAACTAAATCTGAACATGAAAAGCCTATCTAATCATCAACCATGACCTATATAACCAGCAAGATGTTAATCTACTTAACAGAAATTATTTTGCAAAGACATAAAAACAAATAACAGTACATGAAGGAAGCCTTAGCACTTGGGTTGGGCCCAACCCCAAGAGCTATAGGCTCCTAAAGAAACTCAGAACTGATGCAAAATAAAGTTGCTTTCCATTACTCAAGAATAACCATGTTCATAAGAAAGTTATATAACAGCAGCTACGAAAATGAGCTGAGAAAGTAGCAGCACTATAGTGCAAAATACAACAGTCCAAAAAGTAACCTACGAAGGCTGAAAGCCTTCCTATTTATGCCTACGAGGGGCCTCAGCAGCTCTCCTTAACTCAAGGGGCTAGACTGCTCCAACCGCCAGTAAACAGTCACTTTTCACCAAGCTGCTCGACTGTCTTTAGGATTCATTTTGGTGGCCTGTAAACTCCGAGCTGAGGGTGGAGATTTCAAGGAAGGGGCCATTTAATGCAAGGGACACCCTTCCTACGAATCCTCACCCTTGTTCCTTCATGTTTGGCTGTCATTTGGCTCATAATTTCTTATCCTTGGTCCAAAACTTGTCCAAAAATTTGCATCAACAACGTGTTAGCCTTCTTGGTCAAGTGACTATCCTTACTCGTTCAACAAACATAAATATACTCAAAAAACATGCATAAACTATGAAAAATGGTGGATTAATGAAGAACAATTAGGAAAAATGAGCCCAATAAGTTACCCAATTCTGGGGCTCATCAAAAAGCACTAAACAAGATATATAAGGTGCAGTGGAGGGATTGGGACCTACACGTACTAGCAGTTTTGTGAGCTTATAGGAAAACATGTAAGAAACTGAAGGGGTAGACACCTCCAAGACTGAAATACGGAGCAAATGTTGTAGTCCCAACAAAGGATAATATGCCTAGTTCGTGCATAGCAGCACTGGTGGATATGATGGCTCATGAAGCTTTGGAAGGAGGGATAGCGCAGCTAAACAAAGAAGAATGCTTGGGACCTAAAGAAGAAATCCGACAGGGTGATCTTAGGCTCCAAGAACTCATGAAGGAAAAGGTGCAATTAAGGGAGAAAAGCGCTCTGGTGGAAGCAAAAGTCGAGAAGCTTGAGGAAGAAATAAAGAATATTTTCTCGATGAGAGAATCAAGGTGATAAAATAGGGTGCACACAATTACATTGACAAATTTGGGGACTATCATCGGGAGTTGATCAACTTGATGACTTGGATTGGACTGTATATTACTAAACAGATCACCCATGTTGGCACGATGTAGATAGTGAAGTGTGCGACATAGACAGTGAAACCAAAAGGCATATTTTTTCTAGGAAAGGGGATGGATGACCAGTTGGAACCCTATACAGGTGGCATGGCTACTTGACTAGCTATGGGAAGTACTTTCTTAGTGCTCCAGGTAATTGAAAGGAGGTGCAGGACTATAAACTACTCTACCTGGGAGCTGCGATGTTGGGGCTGCGTAGGAGCAAAGTGTCACAAGGTTCTCGACTGTGCAAGGGGGGTTGTGCTACCACACAGGGTGGCTGGAAAGTGATCGATGTAGTCACTATTCATGATGTGATGCTTGACTTGAGACCAAATGAAGCAGGCGACATGCATTTAAGATGCGCTTTATGGGCAAGATTTGGGAAAATTTGCTGCCAAGGGAGCATTAATGAATTGGATTTGGGGGGAACAATCAAATTCAAATTCAAAAGGTGCTAAAAATTACAAGGGGCTTCCCCACAAACACACTTGGTCATTTGTGAATTGAGTTTTCATATGCCCCATGTATTCTAAGCCGAGACCTGTTTGCCCTATGGAGAGCGTTGGTTGAGCACCTGAGTGAACGGTTGAGAGATTTCTGGGCAAGTGAGATGGCAGCGTCCGAAGAAGCCAAGGAAATTGTAGAGATGACCGCCGAAGAAGCCACGGAGGCCTTGACCATAGAAGATGTCCCTGAAGGTGCCAGGATTGTTGTGGAAATCCCTAAATCACCTCGCACGCTAAGACCAAACAAAGATAAATAGAAAATGATTCCGGTGAATGTGTCCCCACGAAACCCGCTGCGCACCTGATTAAAAATGGAGGAAAAATGGACAACAATTAACCTGGCACTGATGAGGAGGAAGAAGACCTTGAAGATCTCATAATTGAAGAAGACGAGGATGAGGGCATGGAAGAAGAAACTGAGGCTTCACACCCTCCCACAAAACTTCCCGCGTATGTCCCCCTGTGGAAGGGGAAGGCAAAAGTTCCCAAGGACCTTGACGAGAGCAAGAGCTCTCTGTAGACTCCGTTCCTCCCGGATGATATCATTTTTGAGGGAACACACCTGGGATGGTTTCCAAACTTTAAGTTTGAATATTGGGATCTTGCTGACTACGAGAAATTTCCTCACCTAGAGACTGCGCATCTCATGAATCTGAAGCAGAACAATGCGGCAGGAGTTATAGACTTGGAGCTATGCAAGTGGTTATGCGGAGTTGAAAAGGAAGGGTTATTAAACCTGCTATAGGTGCCGCATTATCACTGCGCCCTAGTAACGATCTTCGTCATCAAGCAGCTGCCCTGCCTGGTGCATGGTGGGTGTTTGTGGCTGGAGGATCCCATCACCATCATGGACCACTTAATCCATTGCATTACCTGACTCCCATGTAAAGGAGAGGACCCCGCAGACATTTTGGAGGGTAACAAAAGTGATTTGGCCATTGCAGAGGCCATGAAAAAGAAATATAAGTTGGAGAAGAAGAAAAGGGGCTACACCATATCCAGCATCAACAATAAGGTAGTCAAAGTTGCGACCCAGATACTTGGAGGTAAGCTCATGCGGAAGTGTCGCACGGATGAGGTACCCACGGCGGTGGTGGCACTTGCTAAATAGTTCACAGAAGGGGTCCATTTTAACTCGTCTAATTTCTTGTGCAAAGAGTTCTTGGATAATTTCCATGAGGCACAAGAACAAGGAAAAACATTCCACCATGCATGGCTTCTTCTGTCCATAGTGCTGGTGGCAAGGGAATTTCCTCAAAGTACGCTTTGCTATGGGCCCCAAAGAACATGAACCGGATCTGTGACAATAAGATATTCTGGGTGTTCATGGAGATGAACATCAAAATGGGGATTAATCACAAGCTGTGGTTATCACCCCCTGTATACAACAGCCTGCAAAGTTTCGCAGAGTTTAAAACAGAATTTCATCACATCTATATCAGAGCATGCAAGGACCCAGCTAGGAAATGGAGCAAGATACCCTTCATAGCCATAGATGATGTGATTTTCAATGTACTGGAGATGTAGCTGCCGGAATGGCGTGACCTAGACATCGCTGCGATGGAAAAGTTTGTTGCGCAGAAGAAGAAGGAGGAGGCCAAACTGCACATGGCATAGTTGGCAGAAAAGAGAAGGAAAGAAGTAGCGGCACCAAAAGTGCAGGAGGCATGGGACACTATGTAGATAGCAACAAAATGAAAAAAAGGTCGCAGTAGCAGTAGCACAGGAGGCAGCAGAGAAGGTGCGTGAGGGCTAGAAGTCACATTCGCCTGAGCAGGAGAAAGAGATGGAAACAGAGGAAGAGAAGGGCGGTGCAGACCCACAAACAACATCAACACAATTGAAGCGCCAGTGCCCTAGTGAGCAGACGGGGCCACAGAAGAAGGTGAAAGCATCTAAGTTGTTGATCAACCCGATCACCCTTACTTAGGGTGATCTGCATGATATAGGAGAGACGGTGTGTGACGTCACCATAGAGGTCCTCCAAAACTTTGCGGCAGAGAATCAGATTGTGTTGGGGGCCCTCTGAGCGCAGAATCAGGAGTTGCAGGTGCGTGCTCCTCAGGCTGGTACTCTATCGACCAGCCTCACAATCAGGACAGTCACATCCAAAGAAATGTTGCATGCTCATACAACCAACACAATCGTGCTGCCAGAAAGGGCACTGGTTACAACAAATGAGGCCGATCAACCTATAGTTAGCACACTGAAGGGGATAGGGATCAACATGGTTGTGCTCCCATAGGATACGCTCTATTTTCTGTAGGATGCAATTAATATAGAACTGCAGGCTAAGGAGAGTCACACATTGCAGGTGCTGAGTGAGCAGAAGATCAACATGGAATAATTGAGCTTGCAGCATGACGAGGTCGTGTCTCAGAACTGGAATATGGTGTAGGTGCTTGAAGAAGCCTTCCAGATGGTCCCTGAGCTGGCCATCCTAGCAGAAGTACCAACAAAGGTGCACATCCAGAGATTAGCAGCAGGGGTGCGTGAGGTGCAAGAAGAAATGGCCAAGGTTCAGCTGGACCTAAACCTTCAGATAGCAGAGCTACGATTGAAGGCGCAACCATCCACTCCTCCATAAGTAAGGGAACAACGTGCTAGTGCTATTACATCGGGGATGGAGGAGATCAACAATGCAGTAAGGGACTAAACCATAATGTTGGAAGACTCATTCAAGGTCCTCACCAATTTGCATGAGGACCCAAACATCTAGTGCTTAGAGATAGAGGCACGTGAGCTCCAGCAGCAATATGACAACATCAAAGGGACCATGCAGATGGTGGCCCTCACTCAGAGGCTCGCTTGAATGCAACAACCCAAAGCACTTAAAGAACAAGTAGACACAGTGTGACACAAAGAATCAGTTTTGAAGGCATGTGTTTAGCCTTGGATCGACGAGGCCTTCGTCATCATAGCAACAATTGAAGGCAAGCTCGCACAGATGCAGGGTATGCAAGACTATATCGAGGGAAGTAATTTTGATGCCGCGGTCTTGGAATAACGAGTACAAGAGATTCAGTAGGCAGCCGCTCAGTGCATTGCTGACCTTACAGTTGTCCGAACAGAGTTGGAGGGTCTCCACGTGAAGATCTCCACACCAACAAAGTGACTCGAGGGCAAGTCACGATGTTTGTGTTGGGAGCCTGTTGGGCGTGGGATCCCCCAAAGGCATGTTTTGGGGCTTAAAGCCAAAGTTTTGACTAAGTCCATTGTAAAGACTCCGCGATTTGTGGGTGTAGAGCATGAAGTCATAATAGAGTCATAGAATTGTCTACCCTTGTTTTTGTAATGTAATGTCAGTTTGAAAGATTTGTTTTTGGATTGTATAAATAGAGCAAGGCTCTAGGTGTAAAGAGATATCATCATAGTATGGATCAATGAATCTAAGGAATCAATGAAGCATTGAGTTGAAGTGTAATTCATGTCTTTGGGTTGTAGAGTAGGAGAAGGCTCTACAGTTGAGTGCACAGAGGCCTAGTAGTCTACAACTGAGTGCACGGACCCCTGCAGCTGAGTGCACAGAGGCCTAGTAGTCCGTAGCTGAGTGTGTGGACCCATGCAGCTAAGTGCGCAGGGAAGGTTGAGTCTATAACTAGTTGAAAGCATTAATAAAGAAGAATTTTTACCATATTTATGTGTATCTTGCCTTGTTTTATGCATTGAATTATATTGAGTATGAATTGCGAGTTTACTGTCTATTTACTATGCGAACTTATATGAATGTGCTAAACAAGTAAATATAATATAAGTCATATGTGTACGCGAAGATAATTAACTATCATAAGAAGATAGGTAAGATCCATGGTGTGACTTGGGGAAATAGTGCAGATCACTGCTCCAGCAAGCGCGAAAGCCCCACAGCCCCTGGTTAGGGTTGCATAAGGGCGAATATAACAAGGGTGGGAAGGCGTCATAGGATAGGAGAGTGAGCGAAGAACCCAGCGCGAAGGTGTTCACCATTAGACTAAATCAACCCCTCAGACATCTCAAGGGTGCAAAAACCTGGTTCCAGCATCCTCCCATACTGCTTCAGGTGAGACCTCAGTCCACGCTCTGTGAACTATTGCCAAAAGGTCCAGTAGTACAAGGATTTGTTTGGCTATCTAACTCTGAACCTGGGTCAGGCTCCCACAAGCAAATAAATGGTTCAATTGTCGGGACCAAAATCTGCATAGAGATGCCTCATGTCGTATCATTGGAGTCCAACTAAGAAAGAAATTGAAGACTAGTTGGATAGGAAGATTCACGAGTTCGTAGCACAGGAGAACAAGAATCTGTGACTATCAAAGGAAAAGTGGTTAGACTGCTACCTATACACGGAAATCCATAGAATTTTCTTCGCATCTTTCGCTACTGAGCTGTATGAGTGGATCACGAAGCTAGCATATAGCCAAGGAAGGTGGAGACTTGATAATCCTATTGTGTGGACTCTAGAATTGGTGCACGGATTGGAAGCATCGGAGGATAAGATTTCTTGATCACTAGCTCAATTGGATTATAGGAGGATTCATTACTGAGTTCGCGGTAGATACTTCAGTCAGCTATAGTGAGGCAGAACGATGCTTTCTCAAAGGACCGTGAGGTAAGTACGTCAAGTCTCTAAACACTTGGATTAAAATGCTACTGTGTGAAAAGTGGATTATGTGAATACATCGATGTTCGAGGCTACGTGAAGTAGAATTTACAGAAATGAAGGAAGTACAGAACTAGAAACTAGCCCCTTGATTTCACCTCCGCGAGGGGGCGAGGAAGAGCTAGGGAAGTTCTCACCAAGAAGTGTGATCAATTTGATAAGGCAGAGGATTCCATGCATACCACCCCCACCCACACCACCAGTGTCACCGCCTTCACCCTCATCTTCACTCATACCACCTCCACCACCACTGCGAGTCGATATGGCAAGCACAATAAAGTTGCCAGTATTCAAGGGAATAGGAAATGAAGATCCAGACCAATTTTGGTTCATGATAAGGGCTGTATGGGAAGCACAGGGAGTTACAGACGATAATATAAAGAAAGCAACGCTGGTCAGCACTCTGCAGGATCGCGCGTTGACCTGGTATATTAAGTATTCTAATGGCAATCCGAATGTGGGGATCGCACATATCCAAATTGCGCTGAACAAAGAATTTAGCAGGCTGAAGTCAAAGGCGTAGTCGATCATTGGGTTCAAGGAGATCACAATTCTTCCATAATCCTATTGTGTGGACTCTAGAATTGGTGCATGGATCAGAAGCATCGGAGGATAAGATTGCTTGATCACTAGCTTTATTGGATTATATGAGGATTCATTACTAAGTTCACAGTAGATACTTCAGTCAGCTATAGCGAGGTAGAACAATGCTTTCTCAAAGGACCGCAAGGTAAGTACGTTAAGTCTCTGAACACTTGGATTAAAATGCTATTGTTTGAAAAGTGGATTATGTGAATACATTAATATTCGGGGCTACGCAAAGTGGAAGAATTTACAAAAAAAAAGGAAGTGCAGAACTAGAAACTAGCCCCTTGATTTCACCTCCGCAAGGGGGCGAGGAAGAGCTCATGAAGTTTTCACCAAGAAGTGCGATCAGTTTGATAAGGCAAAGGATTCCATGCATACCACCCCCACCCACACCACCACCAGTGTCACTACCTTCACCCCCTTCTTCACTCATACCACCTCCACCACCACCGCGAGTCAATATGGCAAGCGCGATAAAGTTGTCAATATTCAAGGGAATAGGAAATGAAGATCCAGACCAGTTTTGGTTCATGATAAGGGCTGTATGGGAAGCACAGGGAGTTACAGACAATAATATAAAGAAAGCAACGCTAGTCAACACTCTGCAGGCTCGCGTGCTGACCTGGTATATTAAGTATTCTAATGGCAATCCGAATGTGGGGTTCGCGCATATCCAAATTGCGTTGAACAAAGAATTTAGCAGGACAAAGTCAGAGGTGTAGTCAATCATTGGGTTCAAGGAGATCAAAGTTCTTCCAGGCAAGACTCCTTGGGATTTGGATCAGAGACTGAAGTGCACAATTCATGAAGCCAATATGACTTTGATGGATGGACAACATTGTGAATGATTTGTAGCATCGCTAATGCCACATTTGAGGAACACATTGTCACAACAGAGGTTAACGACTTAGGTAGAGGCCTTGGAGATCACGATGAGACTGCATGAGACCCCAATACAAGATCTGAACCTAGCAGTTCAACAGAACCTTGTGCAATTGAAAAACTTATGCCTTGAGATGCAGAGTCTGAAGTAGGACAGGACAGCTCGCTCGGAGGTGCGCGGGGAGGTATAGTGTGTTAAATGTAAGGGTCAGGGTCATGACAAGGACTACTGCCCAGTGTTAGCGAATTACCTCATGGGAGGAGGGTCAATGTTGTTAAGGATGGAGGCACAAGCAGAACCTAGCGTGGCGCCTGCTTTGTGGTGCGCGATTTGTCAAATAGGGGGAAAGCATATTATCGACAACTGTCATCTGTTGCAGAAATACACGTAGAATTTGCAACAGTTGTTCTGTAATTTCTTTAGATTAGTGGGACATGATGAGCACACCTATAGAAGCTATGAGTTGATGATAGATAGGACTCCCACCTATAGGGTTCAGGCTAAAACACAACCCCTTTACCTGAACACAGGAATGGTGCAAACTGGATTTCAGGGGCGTGGACGAGGCCGAGGTGGAGGAGGACTTGGAAGAGGTTGCAGACAACTGATATGTTACAATTGAGGAGGGCTAGTACATTATGCCTGTGATTGTATGAATCTAATGCGGCCGTCGTGTCTATATTGTACATTGTTTGACCATGAGATGGAGGATTGTCCCACACTGATAGCTAGGTTGCGCGACAAGGGAGCGCTCCAACCTCCCCTGACTCAGAACCTGCAAATGATGAGGTCTGAGCCGCATGAGGAAGACCCTAATGTGAATATTTTGCTCCAAAAGTGGAATTACGATAGGGTCTAAAATATATCCAAGATTCACAAATAAATTTCTACAGCTTTTTCCATACTCTGAATTCGATATTATGCCAAGGTTTGCAAATGAAGGTCAAATTATTTAAGCTAACTCAAGTTATTTCTCCAATGGTGGATCAAAAATATTTCATCACTTGATAAAAAGGACCTTTGAAGAAACCTTAGTCTGAAACATAATTAACCTTCAATTGATCTTCCTTTAAAATATTTTAGGTTAATTAGATATGAATTTCTTTGCTTGCTTCCTTAAGTATGAATTCTTTATTTGTTCCTTGGTTGAGAGTTTTACGAGAAAATGGAGGAGACATTACTCCTATTTATATTTTTTTAGTCACTAAACAATAACGTCTATTTGAGGGGGCTAAGATGAGCTTAAGGAGGCCAACCTGTCCTGGATAAGGCCAAACCCAAAAGTTTCTTGTCAATGGTTCTCACTTTTTCACCTTCAAATACTTGGATCAAAACACCATGTTGATTGTTCTTTCTTCATTGGAAGTGTTGTGTTCTACGAGATAAGAAACAACATCACTCCTTCCATAGTTTCCAATCCAAATGATAGTGGAGTGACGTCAAAAAGAAAAAAAAATTGCACCTTCTCATTTCCTTGTTCGATAAGAATTATAGCTTGAACCACAACACCATAAGCAATGGCTTCATCGATATTGTTACTCTTACAAATCTCCTTTCCACTGAAAAAATCCTACAACAATTACTGCAGTTTAGATCCTCCCACAAGCATAGCATCATGTACAGATCGTGTATCCATCTTCTCATCCCTCAAACATTTCTCAATAGTCTCCATGCATTTCCTGAACAAATTCATGTTAAGCTTCTCAAATTCATGTTCTCTTTTCCTTTTCACAGGTATTGAAGGATGACCAACACAGTGACTCATTGGTAAGCCATGCTTGTTCTTACATCAATGAAAATATCTCAAACAATCTTGACCATGCTTGGCAATTACTTTGACATCAATGACACTATTTTCCAACAAAAACTATCCCTAGAAAAACTGTAGAGGGAAAACCAATGCAAGAGGGAGATTTGATTATTCTTAGATCTCTTCAAAAATTCTTTACATCGGCGAAACTCAATAGAATTAACAACTTATCTCGACTAATTTTCAACCCACTTTTCTCAAAATTCGTGCCATAAAATCTCCTCAAATTGTGTGCCAAACTCTACCCAAATTTTCGTACAATAGTATGGTCTGCTACAACATTAAGTGCAGCGGGTCCTCCTCAAATTTCATGCCCAAAAAAGAAGATCAAATATGCCTCAAAAAGTGTGTTAAGCCCACTTAGAAATCTTCCTCAATTTCTATGAATAAACAATAAATTAAACTATCAGTTCAACCTGCAATACATGTGTTATATGGTACTTCTATACTTTTTTCTAAACCTCATACTCTTCCTAAATTTCCATGTCACTTTTCTTGCTTGGAAAATAATTCTCAACTACCTTGGAAAGCATGCCCCTTTCTATCATCACCTTCTGCTCAACTTGACCTCTCCTCTTTTCCTCTTATGCCTCTCACAGCAAATGAATAGTGATCTCTCCCTATGATTCATGCCACTTAAAAATCCAAATGGGTGTGTCTCTTGACCTTCGAGCTAGCCTCCAATATCAAAGATTGATATTTGATCTTCGCCTCTCACGATCTAACGACTATGTTTTAATCTTTAATTGAATTCACCTAAAGTGCACTTTATCTCATAAATTTATATCTTGTAAAGTTAATTTACTTCCCAAGTCACTTTATGATATTCTCCCACATGCTAGCCCCAAGCCAATGTGGAAGACACTTATCTAAATTTACACTCCCTCTTAGAAAGGAATGTGTTCTTCACCACTCCCATCTTGTCCCTAAAAAATACAAATTTTCCCTTTAAATGGGAGTTCATGTGAATGTTCACAAATTGCTCATCAATGGAAATGTATCTTAGTTTCACTACTCCCCTCTTGTCATGATCTTAGATCTTAGATGAAACGGTATATGATTTTAAAAATTTTGGACCAATCATGAAATAATATATTATTTGAAAGTTTGATACAACTTTGATTATCACAGTAAATCATGGTGACCTCCAATGATTGACCATATAGACCCACCAATAGCTTGAGAAGCCAAATGGCCTCACAACTCACCTAACTAGCTATCAGGTATTCCACCTCTATAGAACTCAGTGCCACTAACCTCTATTTATGAATAAGTTAAGACACAATTTCCAAGCCCAAACTTAAACAATACCTGGAAGTGGTCTTTTATTCAATTGCACTTCCTGCCCAATCAAAATTTTTGTAGACAACTAGGTGGACTCCCACACGGAGTGTAGACCATAGTCCAATATCGCCTAAAAGTATCTCAGCACATGTTTTGATGCAATCTAATGCACTCTCCTATGCTCCACTTGATATTGACTAAGTGTTAACAACAAAACATAATTTTGGCCTGGTGTTGACGATTGGACAATGGGCATGGACTGAATGGTTGGTGGCACTTGGTATGTTGGCATTGATGTCATCTGGAATGGAATTAAGGATATAGGCAACAATTGTTGGCATTGAGGATCATGTTGTTCAGGGGGAGTCCCATGGTTGCTGTAGTGTTCTATAGAGAATCACCACAGTATCAGGCTTAGTGGAGAAGCCATAAAAATATGACTATGATAGTTAGGTAGCCCCAAACTTTGGAAAGGATAATGTCTCAAGATATCAGCTTTGTTACCCCTAAAAGAAACATAGTTGGAAGGTGCGTGGAAAAATATTTTAAATGGTATATGGAACTTTGCAAATGACCTCCTATATCAAAAGATAGATCTAGTCAAAGATATGGACCCCAAAAGTCAAAATGTGCAAAGATAAAATGGTTGGAGATACTTTTGGTGCATAGCCAAGTTTGGCACAGTCACCAAACCAAGAGGAATAGTTAGTTGATAAAAAAGCAGTGGGAAGTAGTTTTATTAGCTAATAGGAGAAGCCCACATGGTAGTAATACCCCAACAACATTGCCCCGATGGATTTGTTATGGCACTCAAATAGAATAAGCGGGATGATGCCAACATATAACACCATCATGGTGGAGTTACCCTGGACGGTGTACCCTAGAGGTTGGAAAACAACGTGCATAAATTATGCACCTAGATGCAATTGAGTGAGTTGACGAGGAGTACACAATGTAGCAGAGGATATTTATGATTGGCCAGTGGAGGCCCCACTTGATAACTCATCCCAACAGGTACATCCCTATGGGAGTATAAAGGATCACAAAGGAAATTGAGTGAGATGATGGTGGTGGTATGGTTGATAGTGAAAACCAATTATAAAGGCACCAAGAGAATCCCACAAAGGCTAGCCTAGCAGAAATACTCTGGAGGCTTTATTGAGAACACAAAAGAACCGATGGGAAGATAATTTTGAGACACGTTGGATTGACAACAATAGCCAAAAACTAATTAGAATAGAGCAGGCAGACCCATTTTTCTCTCCTCATGGTAGGCATGTGGCATCATTTTACTATTTGTGATGATGTCAGCATGACATTCGTACAAGGGGACACATGGTAGGTAGATTCAACTCTTTTGGGTGGCCTAATGGGTCAAATTTGGGTGACACATGTCACCACTCCATAGGTTCCATATGGCACTAATGATGTTAGCATGATGTCATCCCATTGGTTAGAGCCCAAAAGGATTTATAGCAGCACACAGAGGGCATATCAAGTTGACTAAGCATTACGATGAAATGGGCACTATTAGAGACAACTCACCCTGCTAGGAAATTAATTGGTTGGTGGCTGAAATGGATAAATACCAAGCAAATGGGAGAAAATAACAAAGGGAATTCATCCCGTGAAGGGCATAGAGTGGCTTAGAGCCTATACGATTAGCCGGCAATCACAAGAAGTTGTCCTATGGTGGAAAATTAAACTAGCAGTAGTGTGAAAGGGGCTTAAGGCCAAAATGGTTTTTGGCAACATTGTTTAATAAAAAGAAAAGGGGCCATGGAAATTTAATTTGGCAGTGTACTATCGGTAAGTCCTGCAGGTCAATAGTAAAGTGCTAAGGCTCTCAGATGAATGAGTCAACAACTGAAATAAATGTGTGTAGAGAGGTTGGTACCTTTTGATTAATGGCTACCGTAAAATTGGTCACAAGCCAAAGTAAGACTCCCTTCATGTTATTTTCACATCACCTGGAAATAAAAGAAGAACATGGCCATGTTGGACAACATTCTGAGCACTGTGATGAAATTAATAATAATGGAAGAGCCTTGTTGTAGGGTTCAATTCGACTCAAAATTTATTCTTAGTATGGGAGACATTCATGGGGCCATTCTTTGCATTAAGTATAATGCAACTATAGTTTTTTTCTGAAGTGCAGAAAACACTCATGCTCATTCTATGGTTGAATGCAACTGTAGTGGCCAGGAAATTCGATGTAACAACATCATGGAGAGCCATGATGAGCATACTATTGGGAAGTGTGTAATGGAAAACAGAGACAAAATCTTTCCTAAGGGATAAGAGGAACAAAATAGTTTAGAGCAGTTGAGTAACTAGGGAACACAAAGAATGGTTGAGAGTTGAAGAGTGTAGTGCAGTGAGTGTGTAAATGAAAGAGTGAATAGGCCAAGTGTTTAACTAAGATACAATGTAGTAGAGATATGTGACTAGAGTTGGTTGAGAAACAGAGAGAAGCGTTGAAAGGGGAACTACAGAGATGAAGGAGAGAAGTTGGTATTGTAGTACATTAGGTTTATATTTATGTGTATATGTATTAGCCTACGTTTTCAGTTTGAAAATTGTATGAAAAGTAGAGCATTTGCCAGAGCAGGTAGTGACCTGCATTCATAAGAGGTTGGTTCCTATAGGCAAGTTGTAGCTTTCTATATGAAGGGGGTTGGTGTGTCATGTGAGTGGGTGCTCATAAACAAATTGATGTAATTTAGTAGGTGCTTAATTTATTTCATAACAACAAATAGATTGGTGGTTTTCTCCCTTTGGGTTCCATGTAAAAATACATGTGTCAATATGTGTGAGCTAATCATTTGATGGAATGTATGTACATGTGAATGGCTTATCTTGTTGGTTATTTGCAATATGCCATGAATTCACTCTCAATTAACTGACAGTAGTAAAAATAAAGAAAGACATGTGTTTAAAGCTATCATAATCTCTTTATTATTGTTTCACATCCCCACCCCTCAGTAATTCCTTATTCCAACAATTGGTATTAGAACCATGTTCTTTCAAGAATAATTTAACCACTAGAAGGTGGATCTGTAAGGAATTGTGTCCAGGAAAGAGATTTAGGATGCTTACTCAAGTAAGAGATCAGTCTTTGATGGGACAAACTATGCCTTTTGGAAATTTAGGATGGAATCTTATCTTATCTCCCTAGGAGTCGATGTTTGGAACTTTGTACTAGTAGATTGTGTTTTCATTGATGTCCCTCCCACTGATGGAAATGGTAAAATGGTGTATGGAAATAATGTTAAATTGAAGAATGCCATTCTCTTTGGCCTTAGTGAATCTGAACTTGTAAAATTTATGCACAGTGAGTCTCCTAAGAAAGTATGGGTCAAGCTCAATGAGAGTCATCAAGTAGATGATAAAGTCGAGTAGGTAAAACTTCAAACCTTCAGAATGAGGTTTGAAAGCTTAAAAACGATTGAAGAATAAATCATAATAGAATACTTCCATAGATTTGATGAAGTAACCAATATGGTTAGAGGACTCGGTGAAGTTGTTAAAGAAGATATAATTGTTCAAAAAGTCTTAAGATATCTACCCATGAGATTTAATATCAAAGTCTCTACCATTAAAGAGATGTCCAATCTAAAGAATATCATGATGTACCAGTTGCTTGGTACTCTCACAGCCTATGAGATGAGAGTAGGAAAGAGAATTTTGAACCAAAGGAGGCAACATTCAAGGTGTCCAAGAAGGCTAAGGAGCACAAAGATCATCAATATTGCTCTAGTTGTGAATATGATCAAGAGTTGGCTCAATTGGCTAGGAAACTAAATTGTGGCGTAGAAGAGTATAAGGGGAAGTTTCCCTTTAAATATTTTGGTTGTGAATGAATTGGACAATTTTCATCCAAGTTCCCTTACAAAGAAAGGACAAAAAAGGAAGATGATCATAAAATTAGAGGCAAATATAAAAAAAAATCAAAAGAAGAAGCTCTCTAAGAAAAAGGGGATCTACTCTAAAGAGGATAGCTTAGAACCAGAGTTAGATAGTGAAAACACCTTAGAGGCTGAGTCAAATGAGTTTTTACTCATGGAATTTGGAGCAAACTCTAAGAAACAAAATATTACAGACTCTAGGGAGGAAGAAGAAAAAGTAGGAGTAGTGGACCTTGAAGGGGAGATCATTAGTGCTCCTGATGAGTTAAAGAAGTCCAAAAGAAAGAACATGCAACTAAAAGAAGAGTTGCAACATGCTAAAGAAGAAATGTACAAAACAGACAACAAGGAATTTGTTTATCAAAAATGAAAACTTGAAGAAGCCATTAAAAGAAAAGATATTTTAGCTCTTCTATTAAAAGAAATACAAGGAACATGTGAGAAACTAGAAGAAGATAATAGGAATCTAATGAAAGAGATGTTCAAAGTAAAGGAGGAAATGACCTCAAAAACATAGAAAGACGAAATTCCCTGAAAATCAAGTTAGAAGAAGCTAAATGTAAAGAAGACGTTCTTAATGATTTGATCCATGAATGGGAAGAAAATTGTCAGAGTCTCAAGGTAGAAATTATCTCTCTAAGAATGGAACTTAGAGATTGGAGACTGAGAAGGGTGTAATGAAAAGTTTGCAGAGGGAACAAAAAAGCTAGATTAGATTTTGAACATTCAAAAGTCTCTAGAAAAAAACAAGCATGGGATGCTCTAGACCACAATAATCTTCTATGGGGAAGATGAACTTCAGGTCCCTGACATTTGAGGAACCTCATAGCTATGAAAAGGTGCATCAAGAAGGAACCAATGAATACAGAAAGGTAGTGAGACAAATAGGAGACCTATTTTGGAGGATTTGGTATCTAAGGATAAATACTAATTCCCTAGATAAGTAGCCATATCTAGAACAATAGTTTAAAGCACTTTAGTCTTTTCCTATAAGTAATAGATAAGAAAAAGAAGATGAGAAGGCCTACTTGTAGTTTTGCTTTCCTCTTGTCTCCTTTGTATTGATCCTGTTGCTCCTTCCAGTGCTTAACACACTTGATAAGTCCCTGTACACACAAACAGAAGATAAAGAACCAATCAAAGAAAAATATCTATTGAATACAAGTGAATGGAATCAGATACATTTCACACATATAAGCATCATATGAAAATACAAACACATGGAAAAATGTTCAAATACTTTATTGAATAGAAGAAGGAATTACAACCATTGTGTCTGATTCAAAGTCATTCCTCTAGCTTGGATCCCATCCACATCACATCAAAAGCATGACAAACTGTGTAGCATTACAATACTTGCTTCAAGGCCAATTCTCATAGCAACATTATCTCCTTATAATTCAACATAGTCCAGCCCCTAATCACTTAAATAAGTGGTCAATTTATAGGGAGATGAAGGAGGTTATGTCATAAATGGTGGTATTGAATGGCGTTCCATACTTAGAATTAGTTCCACGGAGGAAGGGATGAGAGGATAGGATGCATCTTAACTCATTCCTCATCCATTTTCAAGCTCATATGAGTTGATAAGTGAGGGAACCTTCTAGATGACTCCAAAAGATAAGAATATTCCCCAAACCCTATGTGAATTTCACTCAATCTCGCCCAGTGCAGGTGAAAGAGGGCCTAAGTGCTCTGCAAAGAACCCTGGCATGGACTCAACTGCTCTGCAGTGCACCCTTACATGGGCCTACCTATGTTGGTCCCTTTAGAGGCTATTCTAGGATGTCTTCAAGTCATGAAACTATCTAGGAAGGAGGCATCCAAAAGGGTGACTTGTTTAAGGCATGTAGAAACTGATTAGTGTTTGATGAGCCCTAAAACACTGATTTGGATGATGGGATTGATGTGCCCAAATGGATTCGTAACAGCTGCCCCTTAAAGCATGAAGTCGAAAAACGTAAATGCCGAATGACATGCTTTATGATGTGATGAGGAGGTTTCGAAATGGAAGGTAACGTGCATCAATTACAATACATAAATCATGATATTTGATTTTTACATGAATTTTCTAAGGGAAGGCATACCCATGCTCAGCATATAAATTTTCATTACATGTACATAGACAATCGTCTACAGATATAGACCCATGAGCGGAAAGACCATCAATGTAAATCCATTGTACATATGATTTAGTACTCCTGAAATCACATCCTGGATGGTTGAAACTAGATCTGAGGTCTTCTATCTCATTCAATCATTCACTCAAGTATGAGTCTAACCATGTGAATATGTGATCTGAAGTCGAACATGGGAAGACATCGTCTAATTACCAGCCAATAATGTAAGTTGTTAACAGACGCAAGAGAAATCACCGATAATGATAATGATCCTCAAGGTACTGTAGTACATTCTGCATGGTGTGAATGGATGATTTGATGTCAAAAACCATACAAATTATTTCAGTTGAAGGCCAGTGATGTCAACCTATCGCCGAAAGCGAGAAACCTGCCATTGATGTATGCAAGCCTCAAGGTACTGGAAGGGTGTTTCTAAGTCAACTTCTTGGATAATGTACTGATGTCAACAAGAAGAAACTCGTTCCAGACTAGGTAGGAGATCTATCCCTCCCCTTTCTTTTTAGGTCATTCTTTTGTCATTTCATGCAAGTTTTAAGGCTTTTTTGGGCCTCTGGGGTTTTATTTTCTTGCCCTAGGATTAGCACAGGCTTTCACATCGAAAACTATGCTGAAGAGCACCCTAATAGAAGCTTGCATGCTTTGCAGCACACTGTCTCTGTGCCTGGGCTGCGCTGGGCAAGTTTCCTTAATTTGTTTTAGTTGTTTGTTCCAAAATTTGACCTATTTTTTGCATGGAAAGGATCCTAACTTAGCTTATGATTGGATTTCAGGCTTTAATCAGATCAGAATGTCAATTAAATGGTGATAAAGGGTGCATGAAGAACAAGACATGGTTTCCCTAAGCAATCTGGGTACAATTGAGGCCCTCAAGAATTGTGGGTTACTCAAATACTTCGAGTTGTCTAGAATGAGGCAACAAATACAACTATTGCAGTTCCTTCTTCATGCATGGGATCTGACAAATCAGAAATTTCACATAAGGGACAATATGGTCCCTATTACCATTGATGATATTTACTTTCTTACCGGAATGTCAAAGCGAGGTTCCCCGATCTCACTTTCTAGATTTGTCCTTGGAGGTGAATTGGTTAGAGCTTACATTCAACAGTTTTGTCAGCCAGGTACACAACCTAGCAAGGATGGGAAAATAAATATCAGGGATGTAGGTGATTTTCCTTTGAGAATGATCCTCTTCACAATCACAAAGTTGGCTGGCAGTGTGACACTACATCTAGCAAACAGATCATAAATGCAATATGCACTTGAGTGTCTAGAGCCAAAGGTATTCAACTAGTGCGAGGTCGTGCTTTCTTCACTGAAAGAACAACTAACCAAGGTAAAAAGTCGTAAGATGAATAATTTCTACTATGGTTCGATCTTAATTTCTTTCACCTTAGAGAGAATCCCATTGATGCAACCACAACATGTATCACTGGGTGTAGATGGTCCTAGAGATCCACATATGCAGAGGTGGGTTGACTTGATGGCTCGACATGTAGGTCAGTCAAAAATTATCTTTTCCACTACATTATTCAGTTGGCTCGATCGACAACATCTCGTCATCGAGGAGCATCCATACTTAGGGATGGATTTATGTGGAGATATAGATTCAATTCTACCAATTAGAGCACAATGGGGTGCTATAGGTAAATTGTTTGAACAAAGTGTTTTTTGATTCTTCAAGTTTCTACATGTTTTTTTTTGTTTTTAATGTTTCCAAGACTAAACTAAAATCATGCTCATGCATGCATATGTGGGTATTGTTCGACCTATGGGACACCAACAGGGTACAAGTGGGCAAGCGCAAAGAAACATTGGGAGAGCAATTCTCCAGGACTTGGATTTGGCCAAGACCTTGGCAGAGTTCCAAGATCACATAGAGGGATTAAACCTTGGTATTCTGGATGTCCGGATCGAGGAGTTACCTATGAGGCTACAACGCCACACTATTGGAAATCCTAGCTGTTGGGCAAGGCTTTTGTGCATGATAACATAGGTTGTGACCTGTTAGCATGAGCACCACTAGATCTACTTAGGATGTTTTGCATGCATTTTGAGTATTTTGGTTTAGATGACCAAACATGTCTTGGACACAAAATTTGTAAAACCTTTTAAAAGACCTATATATTTTACTTTCAGATTTTTCTATGGTTATGAGGGATCCTATTCAACTGATGATGTGAATTGAAAATATTACCTTTACAAGTGTTGCAAATGTCTATTTAACACATAATTTGCTAGAGAATCAGTTAATGTGTTAAAGTTTCTAGAAATATGTTGATATTGAATGTATTCAAAATACCTTTCCAAAATACGAACTCTAAGGAACATGCAAAAAATTGTTGGGTTTCGGACAGTATACACACTTGTAAGTTGTAGTACAATGAGTTTTAGTCTAGCCTAACGATGATTTGGCGAATGCAAAGTGAAATGGCATCAGAGAGAAGTTTGATCAATGCGCTATACTCAGCGATGTTGTTCATCGATCGTCCGATACAAATCCCTTGAAAACTCACTAACTCGCCACTTGGAGAAAAAATGGCCCATGCTATAGAAGATAGGTTTTGCATACTACGACTAGCACCATCGGCGTAACCAACAAATGGTTCCGAATATTCTGACATCTGCAACAAATGCAAAGCAGATTACTATCCAGATAAAAAAAATCCAAAAGACACACACATGCAATGAAAGCATATATACAATGAGTTTTACTACACTCAATCATGCATAGTAACATTTTAGGTACAACTCGTTTTGGGGTTGCGACAATGGAATCCCATCATGATCTACTAACTCGTAGGAACCTTTTGCCAAAACACACTTGACAATATAAGGACCCATCCACACTGGTTCAAATTTCCCTGCTCCAAGTTTATCAGCTTCCTAATCGTAAAGCAAGACTAGGTCTCCTTCTGAGAAGATACGAGGCTTGAAATTTCTATCATATTGCGCCTTGATTCATTTCTTATGCACTTCATTAGTCAATGCGGCATCATGACGGGTTTCATCTAGATGGATTAATTCCAAGAAATGCGCTTCTTCTTCAAAAGTGTCGAGTACCAGGTCAATTGCGAGTTTGAGAGATGAAATTTCACATTGTATCGGTAAGACTTATTCTAAACCATACACCAACTGAAAGGGTGTGAATCTAGTTGCATTTCTCACCGAGGTTTGATATGCCCACAAGGCAGAGTACATGATTAAATTCCAGTTTCATTTATGAACCCCTATCATTCTTTGCAACATTCGCTTCAATACTTTGTTGATAGCCTCAACTTGTCCATTCACTTGCGGGTAATAAGGGGTAGAACTATCATGTGACAGTCCTAACATAGCAATCAACTCAGCCATCATGTGATTGTGAAAATGCGACCCATGATCTGTAACTATGGATTGTGGTACACAAAACCGGGCAACCACATGGTTAAAAAAAAAGAGCAGTCATTTCTCCACTATTGTTTAATGTTGGCATTGCCTTGGCCCATTTGATAAAATAGTCAACGACGACTATAATATACCCATGCCCCCCAGCCGAAGTGGGGTTACATGTCATGAAGTCAATGCCCCATTTGGCAAATGGTCCAACAACAATGACTGGATGCAATGGTGCAGGTGGTAATCTAGTTTTTCGGCCATAAATCTAGCATGTGTGACAACTTCTAAAGACAATAATACAATCTTTGAATATAGTTGGCCAGAAGTAACCAGCACAGAGAATTCTTTGTGTGGTAGCATATCCAGATAAGTGTCCACCAAAAACACTTGAATGGAAATCATTCAATGCTTTCTTAGCTTCCTCATGTGTGAGGCACCTCCATAAAATCATATCGATACCACAATGGTAAAGAGTGTCGCCAATGATCAGATAATCTTTGGCTTGGTATCGGATACATCATTGTTACAAGTGAGAGGTATCAAGCCAGAAAGTTTGGGTCTGGAGATAGATCATTATATCTCCATACCATGGGTCAGATGATGATATAAGAAATAGAGACTAGTCCAAAATTGATGGTTCAAATGTTGAATCAATGGAGGTCAATGGAAGGTCATAAAGTAGCTCGGCAAAAACTAGAGATTTAATTGATTTTGACTTGATGAATTCCAGATCAAATTCCTACAAAATGACTATCTATTTTGAGTATCCCCCCCCCCCAGCAATTGACGTGACAAAATGTATGTCATAGGGTTGCAATCCGAAATGATAGTGGTCTTTTGGAGCAGGATGTAATGACGAAATCTCTGAACAGCTTGCACATATGCCAAAGCTAGTTTCTTGACATAAGAGTACTTACTTTATGTATCATTGAGATTTCGGCTCAAATAATAAATCGTATGTTCAATCCCATTTTCCTCTTGGACTAAAACCATGCCAATGGTTGTATCTGCAGCGGCGAGATACACGTAATAGTCGTTTTGATAATTTGGAGAATACATTAATGACGCTCTAATCAAGGTATCTTTAAGAGCATCAAGGGAAGCTTACGCAATCTGATCCCAATGGAAGGGTATCCCCTTTTTCAAAAGACATGTAAAACCTTTAGCCATCTCAGCGTAATTGGGAATGAACCTCCTTAGAAAATTAGCCTTCCCTTGGAGTCTCTGTAACTGTAAAAGATTTGAAGGTGGAGGAAAATCAAGAATCGCCTGAACCTTTAATGGATCAAGTTGAATTCCATCTTTAGACACTACAAATCCAAGAAATCGACCAAAACCAACAAAAAACACACATTTGTGCAGATTGAGTCATATCTTGTAGTGTCGGCACTGTAAAAATATTGCTCTCAAATGTTGCGGGTGATCAGTTCGCTTTCATGAATGAGCAAGTAAATCTTCAAGGTAAGGTTGAACAATGTGCTTGATGTCATGGAAGGCATAGTTCATTGCCCTCTAAAATGTATCCCCTGCATTCTTCAAACCGAATGGGAGTTTCCTATACGTGAATGTGCCCCAAGGACAAATAAAAGTTGTTTTAGATTGGTCTTGTGGGAAAATATTGATTTGATTATAGCCGGAAAAACCATCCATAAATGAAAATATTTTGCATCCAGCACATTCATCAATAATCTGGTCGATAAAAGGAGTAGGATAATTGTCTTTTGGACATGCCTAATTTACATCCCTATAATCGGCGCACACTCGAATTTTCCCTTGTTTGTTCATGACAAGAAAAATTTTGGAAACCCAGTCAGTAAGAGGGAAAGGGTAAATGAAACCAACAAGCAAAAGATTTTCAACTTCTGCTTTAATGGCAATGGCTTTCTATGGATGAACAGGTCGAAGTTGTTGTCATACTGGTTTGACATCAGGATACATTTTAATTTCATGTTCAACTATACTAGTGTCAATGCCTGACATCTCCTCATATGACCATGCAAATATATCTTGAAATTCATGAAAGAGAGTACGGTAACTATCAAGTTCTGATGGAGAACATGATTTTCCGACTTGAATATTTTCTACAGCATTAGGTTTGGTCAAAATATTAATAGAAATTGTTTCTTCAATATTTGACAAGTTTCGCTTGGAATCTACTGTGTCTATGAAAACATAATTCGAAATGAAATCAACAATTGAAGGGTGGTTTAGTTCATTTGTATAATCTTTGATGTCCTCTGGAAGATGGGAATGATGATGATAATCTTCCCAAGATTCTTCTCCTATCATCATTGATTGGATGATTCCTTCATCCGTAGAAAATATACGTGAAAAAAGGATTTGAAGAAGTACCATATTCTAATGAACGGTCTACCCATACAATTGCTGAAAGTGGATTTGGGTTTGCCGCATAAGCCATAAAAATTGATTGCTATGCAAGCTCAATGGGGCTTAGCAGCATAGATTCAATATAACTATCATCTTCAGAGTTGTTGGTAATCCTCCTTAAATCAGATGAGGTGGAGGAAATCATGTTGCAAGTCTCTACTCTTGAGACTTATGCCAAATCAGATGGTGATGGTAGCATAAAAGTACCCATTAGGGAAGGATCTTTAAAGAGACCTACACCAACACTTTGAAGTGACATCGGGTGTCCATGTACCAATGGAATGCTTCCCGTATCTTGAGAACTAGATGCAAAGAAGGCAAGTTGATAGATAACTATGATTCCACCCTTATGAGGGAATGCAATAGTGTGAAAGTATATGGAAACAATAACAACCATAGCATATACCCATGGCCTTCCCAGTAAAATGTTGTAGTCGAGGGGTCCATCAACTACCTCAACTTCAACAGTAACTATTTTCCCCCCTAGTTCAATTTGTAGGTTACTCAAAATCCCACAAGGTGTATATGTTCGTCCATCAAAAGCTTTTAACGTGGTTTGTGATAATGATGCCGGTGGTGAACCAAGTTTTTTCTAGTAGCTCATTGACATAATGCACATAGATGCCCCCTCATGAATAATAGTTTGATGAACATTCTTATTGAGAGCCTTTACTTGAATTAGGAAAGATAATTGTTTCGATAACTGTGGTGTATATCCCGCATGGTTGAAGATCACAATATTGGAATGCGTAGGGTCTATTCCACCAATTGTTGACAGTAAATCCTGCTTCTGGGAGGGACAATTTTGTAACACTTCGAGTGTCGACATAGCATAAGGCGATTGAGCAAGATCTTCTACTATGTTATAGTTCTAAGTTGCTCGAGCTCAAGGGTTAAATGTCGATTTATGCACAACTCCCTTTGGTGGTTTTATTGTCAATTCTAGCGCAATAGGTGGTGGAATATTTTCAGATGAAGTCGAAGTCAAAGGATTAGGTTGATCAATGGCCTGATTATTCGATGATGACAGTGGATTTCCATAGTCTTTATTTATTGTTGACACCAAAACTTCATTTTGTGGCTTTGTAATGGATAACATAAGAACTTGGGATGTGGAAGCATGATCTGCCACAACCAAATGTGTCTCCAGGTTTGGAAACGGATCAATCAACACTGCAGATGTGTTAGAAGTCTTTAGAAGCTTAGAGACTTCTGAGCGGTGTGGACAATCTCTTGTAAAATACTCGTCATTACAGATTAGACATGGATAACGAGGTTTCCTTGCTGAAGTAGAGGAATCAAATGATTTCTCTTGAGGAGGATTATCTTGTTTTTCTTATTTTTCCCCTTCTTGCATCTTGGTTGCTTTGGATTCTTGTCTTTGTCAGATGACACGACATTGACTTCGGAAGTAAGAGTGTTTTCTAATGCATTGGTAGTTTGATTGGAAATGTCAAGATTTTGACCAGATGGTCTCCCTACTGTTTGTGTGCTCGAAGAACTGATCACATCGTCGCCAGCATGAGAGTCCTTACTCGATTATGGAGGAGGAGGAACAATAAAAGCTGGTTAGGGTGCATTGGGAATCTTGTCGTAGAGCATGCCAGATTGTGTATAAATCAAATCCAAATATTGGGCATGAGCAATTACTTTCTCTTCTATGAAAGCTCCACCTTTTTCCAGATCCTCGGTGATTGATGGCAACAAGGCTTTTATGAACCACTCAGCCAAAAGCTGATCAGGAACATAGGTCTTAACCATTTGAAGACGACGCAACCACTCATGAATATGATCTAATATATGAGTAGTAGTAGTCTGTTTAAAGTTGGTTAGGAGTTCCATTACAGGCTCGCATTTGATTGATAACTGGAAGTGGGTCAGAAATGTGGTGGCTAAAGTCATAAAGTTGTCAAAAGAAGCTTGTGGTAACTCAATGTACTACTTCGCAGCAGGACCAGTAAGCGTTATTTTGAAAAGCTAGAGTCTAACCGAGTCATCATTTATGGAGTTTGATGAACAACACAAATGAAAGGTCATGACATGATTTGATGGGTTTTCTCCAAGATTTCCATTGAATTTTGGAATGTCAGAAGGTAACTTATGTGGAATTACCAGCCACCAAGGTGAATATAAGATTAGATAATTAGTGAGTCGATTAAAATTTGGTAATTCAAGAGTTGCTACAAATGGAAACTGTCGATTCAAGTCAAGTTGAGCATACCTAGGATATGATGGAATTTCCTGAGCAATAGGTCTTTGCATACCAACATAGGGCATTTGCATTTGGTAACCTTGATAAGGTGGTTTTTGAACAAATCCGGCATAAGGTGGTTGTTGATAACCTGATTGAATTTGTGGTTGTCCATAACCAGCAAAGCCTTGTTGACCAAGACCTTGGTAAGCTTGATACTGTCCAAACCTAGGTTGAGCCTATTGGGCAGGTCCAAATTGGGGTTGGAATTGCTGGAACTGAGGTTGTTGAAATTGGGCTACCACGGTTGTTGAAACAACTATTGTTGTTGTTGGTACAACTATTTTTTATTTAATTGTTGTTGTTGCCCAACAATGAAAGGTTAGCTAGGTTGTGAATAGACTATACCAGTGTAATCCTGAGTCACTCTAGATAAAGGTATACCAACCTGAGGTTGTTGGATCCCAGACACAAGCGGTTGTTGTATAACAGCTTGAGAAACTTGAACTTCTTGACCCAAAACTTGTGGTTGCGAGGTAGAAGGACCAGTTTGTACAGGTTTAGATACAACCGTTTGAACTTGTGATTGTAGTACAATGGTAACAACAGGTGTAGTAGGAATAGCTGATAGAGTTTGCATTGGTTGTGTTGGATACACAAGCCTTGGTTGAACTAGCATTGTTGGTTGACATTGAAAGACTCAAATTCCAGGCTGACCTGAATACTGCGGGATACTACCATATGATGGTCCTCTAAGAAATACAATCAATGAACATAAGTAGGGTTTGCAAGAGTGTCCTAGGATGTGGATGAAGGAGGTTATGTCATAAATGGTGGTATTGAATGGCCTTCCATACTTAGAATTAGTTCCATGGAGGAAGGGATGAGAGGATAGGATGCATCTTAACTCATTCCTCATCCATTTTCGAGCTCATAGGAGTTGATAAGTGAGGGGAACTTCTAGATGACTCCAAAAGATAAGAATATTACCCAAACCCTATGTGAATTTCGCTCAATCTCACCCAGCGCAGGTGAAAGAGGGCCTACGTGCTCTGCAGAGCACCCTGGCATGGACTCAACTGCTCTGCAACGCACCCTTACATGGGCCTACCTATGATGGTCCCTCTAAAGGCTATTTTAGGATGTATTCAAGTCATGAAACTATCTAGGAAGGAGGCATTCAAAAGGGTGAATTGTTTAGGGCATGTAGCAACTAAAATTAGGGTTTGATGAGCCCTAAAACACTAATCTAGATGATGGGAGTGATGTTCCCAAATGGATTTGTAACAAGCCCATCACTGGAATAATAATTCCAACTTCTCAAAGGAGTCATGCCAAGGAAGAATGAATCAATCAACAAGACAACAGATGTGCCTTCATTCACAAACTCATGGAATTTCCAACTTCAAGTACCCTTATCTATAAATTTATGGTCATTGTTATAAATTCCATATATTTGGACATAAATTTTTTGTTTGTAGAGAGGTCAAAGTTGAAAGAGATGAAAATTCTAGATATAATAAGTATCAAAACTATAAATCTCAGAACTCTTCTCCTAGAAATAGAAATCACTTCTCTCCCCTAATGGATGATGTTGAGTGCTTCAAATGTAACAATTTTGGGCACAAGGTAAGTGAACGCAGAAGTTGACTTGAGTATTCATCTAAATTCCAAAAAAAAATCCAGCCATCCTTTCCAAAGGAAAAGAACAACTGGAAATGCAAATTTGGAAAGAACATGGAATATGGGTTTGCTCTGTTGGAATATAATAAAGAGAATATATGGCACGTGGGTATTTGTTGTTCCAAGCATATGGATAGGGATAAAAGAAAATTCCTATCACTAAAAGAAAAGGACAGAGGAAACAATGTCACTTTCGGCAACAATGCCCCAACAAGAATTAAGGGTAATGGCATAATTAGTTTTGATGAAAAGACTAAAGCTCAAAATGTGTTGTATGTAGAGGGCCTCAAGAAAAACTTGCTTAGTGTGAGCCAAATGTGTAGTAATGGTTATAAAGTGACCTTTCGATCCAAGGATTATGAGATCTGAAATGAAGAAAATGGAAAGTTGGTGAGAAAGGAAGTCCGAAGGCACAATAATTTATATGTGTTTGATGATTCTAAGGTAAGATTGTACTTAAGAAAGACCAATCAAACCTAGTTGTGGCATAAGAGACTTGGCCATATGAACTTTGACAGTCTTATAAACATCAGTAAGTTAGGAGTTGTAAGAGGACTACCAAGATTGTCAAGACTTGATAATTCAATCTACAAGTCTTGTCAATTTCGTCAAAGGGGCTTTGCTAGGGGATCAATACCATACCACATGCATTCATATTGGGGGATATATATTGAGGAAAAAATGACGTAATATATTGAGCATTATATTAGGGGGTAACAGGTTTTATATTACCAGGTATAAAAATGGAGATCAAAGTTAATGAAAAAAAATAAAGGGGTATAAAAAATGTTAATGAAAAAATGGATACCTACAATATCTAGTGAAAGTAGGGGTTGTTTAATTTGGGAAGGAATATAGGATTCATATTGGTAGGGGGTTAAATATTGTGATTTTTAGAGGCATTTTCCAATATGTAGTGAAATTAGGGGTATTATTTAGTATTGCATGAATGCACATGATATGTGAGAGGTTCATTGGGTGAAGCCCCCATGAATTTGGTAAGCAAGTAAGGACTCGTTCAAGACAAAGGAATTCTCATCATCTAGACTGATGGAACTCATTAACACTGATATCTACGGCTCAACTAGGACAAGAAGCCCAAGAGGACGAAGGTATTTTATGTTAATTTTGATTATTTTACCAAAGCCACATGGATAATGCTCTTGAAATAAAAATCAGAAACGCTTAAGCATTGTAAGACATGCAAAGATCAAGTAGAGAACAAGAAAGATATAAATATCAAATGCTTAAGATCATATGGAGGTGGAGAATACACTTCAAGATATTTTGAAGAATATTGTGAAGAGAATGGCATAAGGAGGTAGTATTATGTGGCTAAAACAACCCAACAGAATGGAGTAGTAGAGAGAAAGAATAAAATTATTTAAAATATGGCTCGAGCTATGATGGATGAAGTCGATGTACCTCTCACCTTTTGGGGAGAAGCATCACAAGCAGCAGTGTACCTTGAAAATAGAACACAACTCGTACCTAACAGTGATAAGACTCCTTATGAGTTATGGAAAGGGAGACCTGCATTAGTAAAACACTATAAGGTGTTTGGAGGAAAATGTTTTATCAAAAGGAATGAAAAAAATCATGTAAATTTTGAATCCTATGCTGACGAGGGTATATTTCTCTAGTACTCAACCCAAAGTACAGGATACATATGCAACAAAAAAAAAACAAGAGAGTTAAGGATTGCATTGATGTAGTAGTGGATAAAATAATGCCACAATCTAAGTCTTCCAAATGAATCATGAACTCTGACGAAGAAAAAAATTTAGCCACCAATTCAAGCAGAAATAGAGGTAGATGATGAAGATGAAGAAGTGAGTACAACACCGAGGTCCAAAAATACCTCAAGGTACATATAGAAGTAATATCCAGAAATCTAAATTATTGGTGATTGAGTCCTTGAAGCCTTGTGGTCAAAACAAGTCTAAATGTTTGGGATATTATTTTTACATATGAGTTCTGGTTCATATCATGTTGCGGGTCTTTTCACTATAAAGTTCTCATAAGAATATTTCTAATGGTATATCCAGCTCTTCAAATAGACCTCTGGATCAAAATTTATAGCTAAATGCAAATCCTTCCTCAAATCTAGAAAACAAAGGAATATGACTAAGTGTTGATCCTGCATCTTGCATATCAGAAGTTTTTAAAAGAGTAGTGAAGAGAAAAGCACAAAAGTGATCAGTGATCATCAATATCACATATCAGCAATCGTAGGTTCAATCGCATCGCAGTAGTGAGGGAATATCATTTATTATGTGATAAACAATCAATTCTATCCATGAATCAATAGTTGGTGGGGGTCCTTTGCATATTGCATATTGGCAATCGAAAGGGTCTTGCACATTGAATATCACACATCACAAACAATTTCATATTGGAGGTCCAAGGAAATTGTAAATCGCATATCACATGTCAAAGGCACATGGCACATGGTATATCGGCATTTGGAAAAATGGTAGGTGGGGCTTGTTTCGATATAAAATTATGATATGCAAAGTTGCAACATATGAAGGGGTCGATAGTGTTAAAATGTCAGGAAAAGGGGCTTATAGTGTTAAACCACCGGGAAAGCACATAAATAGTTAACAAAGAGATTCTTTGTGAAACCAAAGTAGGATGGCCTTTTTCTCTCTCCTCCAGTGGGACATGTGATGAACAACGATTCGTTTCGATAAGGGACATGTGGTGAAAAGTGATTGGTTCTGATATGCCATGTGGCATATGACGTCGGTAATGATGTGGCGATATGGTGGACACATGGCATGTATATTTAGAAATTTTAGGGTCATAAGATGCCAAAAAAGGGTGACACATGTCACAACTCACAGGGCAACACATGGCATAGGGTGACATCAGATCCCAAATTGGTGATTGGAGGTTAAGCAATGTCATTACATCAAAGAAGAACATTCAATTGAAAACACCGATAGAGGAGCTCCGATGACGGGGTTGTCCCATGCTTATAAAAATCTCAAAGGATCGAGGGCTATTGGTACAACGACAGTGACATGGATATGTGTTTTATATGTAAAATTAAAGTTGGGAAAAAAAAAGGTTAACAAAGGTTTTATAAAGTGGACAAGTTTAACAAAGGAGTATATGCATTAAAACCTCACGTGGGCCCTCCCTCATCCCCTCTTAATTTGGACCAGGCCACATCATTCATCGGAGATCGCAAGTTTTGGGACTACAACCAAATGTTACATTGTGAAAACATTGATTGTAAAGTTATGATATCTCACAAGGCCCAGGCACATATGTGTTGTGGTCTTATGTGTTATATTTTTGGACTGTTTATAATTTGGAAATATTACAAAGAATTGGCCCCCTTTCCATCCAAAGGGTTTAAGCCCCAAAAGGCTTTCATCTTGAATCTCAGGACCCAGTCATAACGATTCCACCTAAGTCCTAAGGACTAAGAATTTCACAAAGCTTCATCCCCACATCTTTCAAAGTGGTACTCAACAAAAAAATGTTGATTTTGTTCAAGTTCTAATGTATCGCCCCCCAGTCTTACCCTTGGTCGTAGAACAAAGAAATGTATTAATGCATGCAAATAGGGGTTGTCAAACGTTTATTGCACAACACAAAAGGGTTGTTGTTTCTTCTTTTTCCATTACTAAAGCAGAGTATTGTTTTCCCATTTTTAGCATGATTTTTTGAACCATGGCAGGCAATTCGAGATTCTCCATATTCAAAGGCAAAGGATTAGCATAAATGAACCAATTTCCAGATTTCTTGCATTGTTCTAGTGATTTTTTTTTATTTTTAGTGTATTGTTTAGATTTTTTCTAGAAATTGTTAGATATTATACTATAATCAATTCCTTTTTGGAACCCAAAGTTATTTCAGTAGGAAGGCTATAAATACTTTGTAACAAGACTTAGAAAGGGTTTGAATGTGTTAGATTATGTTGGAACTTGTATGAAGAAAAGGGATCTGCATTGATGCAAGTCATGTATTGGACTCAAAGTGGTCAATTTACAAAAATACAGAGAGTTTTTCTCCAGGATTCTCATGTCAAAAAATTGGTGATGTGCTTTCTTATGTTAAATTGTTTATTTTCTCAATTTCCATATGTTTTTTCCCTCTTTATCGTTCCAAGAAGATTAAGGGCCAGCCAAATTTTCTTAAGTGTACTCGACTCTAGATTGTTAACAATATCCATGATTTATTTCTAATGTTAAATATATAATTCATCTCAATATGCTCCATTTAATTGAACTTTAATCATATTCATCCTATTCACCCCATAGATGCTCTAAGAGATCCAAATGTTTGCCTATCTTGCTCTGTTACAGCTGCTCTTTCATTTTTTTATTGATTACTTGTTGACAGTGCTAGACCTACCAACATATCAGGGGATCTCTCGAGTAAGATGTCCCAACTAGACCTCAAGCCGTTTGGAGTAGGATTCCCAACAGTGGGTAGTACGGTATTGCCTTGACTACGGTTGCGCACAAAGGTAACTAAGATGTCTTTGTTGGTAAGAAGGATGTTACCTTACAAGTCAAGGAAGGTGAATGAAGGGTTCTAACACATGGAAGGGGGAGTCAGTGCACCCCTTAGAAACCTGTGATAGCACGCAAATTGAAAGGGAACACACGACTAGCAAGATATCACAAGATGGAAATCAGGATAGCTGATGATCCAAAGTGATGGTTTATATCAACAACACGCTTCAATAAGATTCATATAAACACATACATAATAGTCCATACATAAATGTGTAAATAATAGCTACATATATCATTAAAGTAACCAGGATAGACAAACTATAAAAACAACATATGCGTGAAACATGTTGCCTCTATTATATTAAAGAGTGAAATATTTAATCATACATACAACCATGACTTCCACTATCCCCGATAGTGGAACATTACAGTCACTGCCGCTTGCTCCTCCAAAGAGATGTACTAGCTCTGCACTCTGGAGAAGCCAGGGCTCATTACAATATACTCAAAGCTTTCTCTAAGTTATCCCTATAGGAAGCTTAGCTCCCAAAATCCTATACAATGAGTTATGAGGTTCTATAAATAGCAAAGGGTGGGGTGACCCTTGACATTCTCCTTTGTGACTCTTCACCTACCCTCATGACTCTTCAACTACTACATGACTATTACATTCTAATATCGACACTTGGTCTTTCACTTTTACAACATCTTTACATTACAATCTACACATGTACCCATGTGATAAAAAAATAGGCTTGAGTAATCCATACAAGACATCACTAAGACTCGAACAGTTGTGGGAAGACTAATTGTTCGACATCCTTGTGATGATCGATAGTGGCGAACTAATGCCAAGCTTGGTAGTCCATTATGGTGTCTATGTTCCCTATGGCAACATCCTTTTGAAAGTCAACTCTTGCCTTTATTGCATCCAGTTGCATTGATTTGACACCTGTGTACAACTCGTTTGATAACATGCGCATCAGATTCTTGAGTGAAACCAAACCAGCGACATTTTGATGCATAGTGTCTACGTTGATCTCCAAGTCTGCAATGGTGGCTTCATGCATCAACTAATCAAAGTACATGTCCAGCTCCAATTGGACTTGGTTATTTGACTTCACCTTAGTGATTGTGCTAATGGATGGGATCGCATGTGTTCACACAATGACATCCATGCTCCTGAACACCCGTGCATGTGAAGCCTGCAAACTGGTGATGAACTGCGAGAGTTCCTCATAGTTCTGGATCTGACTGTGAATGCATGCCTTCAACTCTGCTGCCTTTGGCTTCATCATCTTTGGCAAGTGCAACGGGGCTCCTTTCTATCTCATTGTCCACGTTGGCATGTGATCAACAACAGTGTACAGATCTGACAAGATGTGTTCTCTCCTAACATAGTGCTCCTCCCAACTGTTGAGATGAAAAACTGACTAATGCATGGTGACGGATCTGGAGTACAACTTCTTCATGATTGTCGTGAGAGGTGATAATTTATCTAGTATCGATCTCCTCAACTCTACTCTAGTAGATTATGTAACCTAATCTCCTCCATGCTTGGTCGCTTGTAACTCCTTATCCATGCACTCATTTTCAACTATCAAGAATATAACACTCGAACTGGTGGCTTTGACATATGCTTTGGTAGCATCGGCTAAGTAGATGGATGTCTGCACACATCAAACACGATAACTCATTCTTCAAACTATACAGGAGATACGTGGACAACTGAAGTAGGCACTTTACGTGACAACACAGCTCTCTATTGTGACTCATCGAAAGATATGTTGTGCATCTCTGCCTTCGGATTGTCTTTAAGGATTTTTGCGTCTCCTTGATCGCTTGGGTCTTGCTTTGCTTCTGGATCCAGTGAAGTCGGTAGGGTGGCCTCTTGTTTCTAAGGCATGAGGTCAATATCCTAATCTGAATCTAGCTGAGCCATATCTATTTTATCTTCTCTAACATTTGTTTAGTCTCTTGAGCCAAGTCCTTCTCCTATGATTTCTCACCCTGTTTTCTTTGTGCCAGCTACTCAAATGAGTCAATAACTTGTATGGGTGCAGTTGCATCAATTTTTTCATGCTACGCCTCTTATTGTTCTTGTTCCTACTACACGTCCTTCTCTCTTCTGAACAACTCTTGTTCTTCCCTGAGTTATTACTTCAGATCTTGCAACTCCTTTTTTGTTTCCTCCTTCTTTTGTTTCTCGCTTTGCATTTGGGTGATCCTTTTGTCACATTGTCACCTCTTAGCCTCAATCTCCAAAGCTACTTTCAACACAAGTGGATCCGATTTGAACTTGCATCTTTTCTCTACCTCTATGTTGTCAACAACCTTCCTCTTGCCTTTGTCACATGCAGGTCTGCTACCCTCTGCTACTAATGATGATGCTACTCTATGAAATGTTGTTGCCTTCTACTTTGCTAACCAGTCTATAGTTATGTTGACCGGTTCATTGAGCTTTGAGAAGTGATATCAGTATCTCCATGGGTCTTCCTTAGGCCAATGGCATGCCCCATGGATCCAAGGATGCTGCACTCTCTCATAGTGGTCCTTTAATAAGAAATGTGGTTCATACGGATTGAAACTTCTAGTGCCAAAGGTGAATCTCTTGAATTCCTTTGCCTTGGCCTCAACATGCTTGATATTCTAGATCTCATAAAACCCAATCCGCAAAGCAATAGCAAGCCAAGGTGCCTTCTTCTTCCTATGTAGTCTAGCTGACAACCCTATTGAGATGTTATATGACACTTCTTGCATGATGAGCTTATCCATGGCAAACTTCAATAAGACATGTGGAGCCTTCTCCTCATTTTACATCCAGATGAAGGTGCCAAGGGGTGAAGGATACCAATCTGCTATGTTGATCAATGCCTCCATCGCTTCCTACGACATGCAAGGTGGATCTTGTTCAAATATCATCCTATATATCGAGGTGAAGAAGTGGTCTGATAACTGTATGATAACTCCACGGAAGCTGCATTCAAAGAAAAACCTACAATAAGTGTGCACAGAGGTTTCTGAAGGTGTCCATGCCCAAACCAAGCCTGGGAACTGCTGACAAGGATAGACTATATCCAATATGTAAGAAGACATGTATATCTTCCCTTGCTGATGCTTGGGTGGATGTCAAACTTTTGTTACCTATTCCTTCAACCTGAGAGTCAACATGTCGGACCAGTTACAAGGTCTTCCTTCACTCGCCAGTTGATCCAACACAATCACCCAACTCTGCGGGAACAAAAAGATGACCAAGAGGTTATATTCCTTCCGCAGTATCCTTGTATTGTAAACTTGGTTGGGTGTTGTCCTGAACTTGGATGGCTCTTTCACCGAGCTCTTCAAGATATCTCTTGATTTTGCACTATTGCTGGGTCTAGTGAAGGGTGTATCCATCGTGATCACCAGCTATGGCAAGTGATACATCTCGTGAAATTCCTTCACCTTGAAGGTAGCAAGTTGTGTTACAATGACACTACTCAACACGATTACCTATGGATCAATATGCAAGACAATCTAGTGGATCATGTCTGTGCATGGAAATGCAGGATACCTGCAGGCAATCCGATACAAGCCAAACATGTGTATGTTGACATAGAACTTGTGATCTTCCAGATTCTCCTAAAATGTGCTTGAGAAGGTGTCATTGATGTCCTGCCATTTCATCCTAATATCCATGTCTATGAAAATCTTAGTGTCTTCATAGATAGGCAAGCTCATAGACACTTTCTCAACTGCATCTCTAGTTGCACTCTTGATGGTGGCCTTTGACCCTACTCTCTTGGAGGTCATTGTACCTATATTGCTGAGAGATGGATGAACACATATGATACTTGGAGATAGAGAAACACTCATGCCAAGCACAATGTCAGTTGAAAATAAAAAGCAACTTGAGGACTAACATGCAACACACCTAGGTGACTGACTAGAGAGATTGCATAATTTTCACCGGGAGGCTGGAACACTAACTGCCAAAATTGCACAAAGCATAGTTTTTATTGTCAGTGGGCTAACTGACTATTGAAACTATGCAATGCACAATCCAGCTTAGCTTGTTGAGGACTGAAATTGCACAATGCACAATTTCAGTTAGTAATGCCTGCAACCAACAAATTGCATTTGCACAATTCATGGGGCCATGAGAGCATTGCCTCTCATAATTACACAGAGCAATACTGGAGGCCAGTGTTGGGACATATTTGTGTAATTTCTAGGAGTAATTCAGAGCCTTCACTCTTATAAATGGGCATTGCAAGCCGGGCAAGGCAAGGTCCAAGCCAAGGCAACCCAGACCTGTCGACGAGCGATTGAAAACATGTAAATTCTGAATGCATGGTGAAGCTGAGTGAAAAAAAGAGTGAATGATCATGCATGAAAACAGTGAGTACAAGATTCAAAAAAATAGGAAGACAAGCAAGTGTGTGAAGCGAGTCACCGCAACGGCAACCTTTAGTTCAGAAACAGTGTCATGCATGTGACAACAGTGAGATGCAATGAAAAACTTGAAATAGTGCTTCTATAAGATAACATGTATTAAAATGATAGAAATCATTTATTAAAACCAAGAAAACAGTACTCACACAAACCGAAATACAAATAGCGACAAACAAGCAACAAAAGACATGAAAAGCAGACTTACCCAAAAGAAGTTGAGCTGAATGTGCTGAATGTTCCTAGATGCGATGTGGGATGTTGGAGCTCCAAGATCGATGCAAGGAATGAGCTCTACAATTTCAAATAAATAAGTTTTGATAATATTGAGGCTTATGACCCGCATGCCACAAATCTAGGAAAACGTGACACTTGGCGAGAGGCTTCTAAAACGACTTTTGCATGTAACCCAAGCTACTGAAAATGGACCCCTAAAATCAAGGGATGCTTTTTTATTTTTTTCCTTTTTTCTTTTTCAGGAAAATTAACCCATGCATGAAAATAAAGATTGCTCATTCTTGGAGGGGATCGGTCAACCTGGGAGCACATGCAACAATTTGCAAGCTTGGGAATGAATTTTGCATAGTTTTTAGGTTGAGTAGGTCTGGTTATCCCTCAATAATTACACAGTTTCTGGACAGAAGCCCTGGTTGTCAGTCAGAAATGCACAATTTTTTAGAGCAAGCCCAGTGATGGGGTGCATTGCACAATTTCTAGAGGGAAGGTTTCTTGTTTGTTCTATGCATTTCTGGAGAGTAGCAGGAAGCCCAGATGGATTACGCAATTTCTAGAGGGAGGGTTGGTTCCCTTATAGAATTGCGTAATTTTCCATGTGAACGTCACAACCAGAAACTGACTGAGTCCCAAAATGTTAGCCTATGGGTGGCAGGCAAACAAGTTGTCAAACACAAGCTGATAAATGATAGAAACTCAACTAAATAATATGTACTTGGATAGTGCAATACATGATGCTAAGGATGGTTGGTAAGGAGGCTACAAAATGAAGCTAAGGAAAAATTTTGGAGGGTGGTTATAGCCACTACAACACTTGGCGACACACTGGTAGAATTCGAGCTCTTTGAATGGAGCTTGTTTCATGAAAAGCAAGTCTAACTCCTCCAAAAGTATTGTTCGATTATTAGATCATCTTGGTTTCCACACTAGCTTAATTGAAAGATACAACACCTACCATGCTCTTGGTTGGTCAGCACACATTCCAAGCCAAGTCAACACAATTGTTTTGATTGGGGATGAAGGGTATATTGATACACAATCAATATGAAAATTTGAGTTTAGTTTCATCTCTGGTGTTGCTCCACTGTCAGCAATCTTGGACAGTACCCTGTTGGGTAGTGGAAGCCCCGCACAATGGCTATGGGGCATGAAGCCCGCAATTTTGGGTAAAGACTACGCAAGATGTGCGGAGTGTGATTTGTAATGAGTCAAAGTCAAAAGGGTAGTCCGCCCAAAAATAATGTAAATAAATGTAAGTTGAGTCAGCTCGCCTATGGATCACGGTCCATAGAAAGTTATAACTAGAGCGAGGCTCTAGGGGTAGAGTAGCTAAGTTTTTGGTATGAATTTGAGATCTGATATGTAATGGGTGCCTAAGAAGAGGATTCTGAAAGCCTCTGTAAGTCCGAGTCTAGGGTTTGGGTAGAGGATAGAGGCTCTGCAGTTGTCTGCACAGAGGCCTAGAAGAGTCTGCAGCTGTGTGCGCGGACCCCTGCAGCTGAGTGCGCATGGCAAATCTGGATGTAAGGGTGATAATTGGAAATAAAGATAAGTTTCTTCTGAATTCAGTGTTAATTCTGAAATATCGCAACTCTGTTCTTTTATGGTTAATGAGACTGTTTTGATCTGCACGCCCATGCTTATTGTATACTTGTGAATCGGGACTATTCCTAATAAGCAAACTGAATGAAAGTCATAAATGTTTGCTTAAAGACCTCTCTAAGTAGATCTGGGTTATAATACTTAATCAACTAAATTAGATATGTAATTAGTGTTGTAAGAGAAAGCTAAGGTTATCAGCATTTACGTGGATCTAGTGCAGTGCGAAGCTGTAGAACAAAGCGCGAAGCCTCCAAACCACATCCAAACATCCCAAGGGTGCAGAAACCTATTATAGAAATATTTGGGCACTTCAACCCCAATCATATATGTCAATAAACCAAGGGCTCTTTAACCCCTAAAAGTGTTGTTTCATACCCTAAAGGATCATGGTTAACTGATTACATCATTTCCCAGAAGTTCCACATGAAAAACCACTTAGAACTAGCCAAAATTGGACCATACTGACTACTCCTTGGTCAAGGTGTGATGCATACTGGCTACTCCTTGGTCAAGGTGTGATGCATACTGAAAGAGCCTTCTATGGGGTGCGATGAGTGAGAATAGACAAATGGCAGAGACAATTTGCTAAGTGGATGCTCATGGAATCTTCTAGAAACTTCTCCTATGACACTTGCCTCTCTGAATTCACCCAAGGATGAGTAAGAGATCAATGAAATCTGCAAGTGGAACTAAGAACTATCAGTGGAATGACACTAATCAAAATCCTAGAGCTAACTCACACCTTTGAAAACATCTATAAATGGATCCCTCATCTGAGAGATCTGGAGGCTGGAATTTTGTAATTTGTAAAAAAGTGTTGTTAGTTTGTCTTTGAGAAGAAGCATTGTATTGTTGGGTGATCTTGTTTTTCATGAGGTGAAGAGGGCTTTGATGCTAGGAGGATGATGCTGGATCAGACAACTGGATTGTAATCCTCTCTTCTAATATTAATAAAGTTCTCTGATTTTTCCTCCATATAATCATGTATTTGTGAATCTTGTTATTTGTGAATGCAATTTTATGGTCAATGTATTTCTGATTCTGCATTGTTTATGATATTATAGATCGAGATGCTTTAATGGTGTTTTGTTACTTTGTCTCTATATGTATTCTCTAAAGTGGGATAAGTAGGAGAGGAGAGGCAAGCTCTGTCAAGGAGAGAGGAAACAAGCAAGGAGCCAAGTGGAAGATCCAGGTTTGTCCTCTTTGCTTCTCTCTTATCTATCATACATAAAGGAAATCACAATTTGCTTTTATTGTTTGTTTCTAAGATAGCTACCCATCTTAGTTGGACTAGCAGATCGAAAAGATACTAGTTTTCCTAGAAACAAAATGGCGACTCCACTGGGGAACAAATAGTTTGTTTGTTTGTTATTGTTGTTTGCTTTATAAACTACAGATGGAGCCTAAAGTTAGCCAGATAGCCTTCGAACTACTCTCGCTATGCAATTGCAAAGTAGATGAATGCTACTTCAGTCAATCTCCGGGTTGGTTTATGAACTGAACATCTGAATTACAAGCATCCTAAACGCCCTTGTGGTAGCTCAATAACCTCCTAAGATCGTACCCCTGTACTTTGCTTTTACTATCCATCATAGCTCAGCTTAAATCACTGAACTTAGCTGCAAATTTTGAGCAAAAAGCCAACTCAGATTTTCTCCCTGGCCCATCGCACTGTCTGTAACTGGTAGCCTATATGCATCACACCTCTCGTGTGTTGCAGGTGAGATGCATCCTGTTTCCCTGAAGGACAGGTGCGATGACTGACTGATACTATTTCTCTCTTTGAAATTTGGTTTTTCCTTGTTTTCAACTCTATTCAATAGTTTTGCTGCTCATGATCAGTATCTCATTGCTGAAGCCTCTTTCCTTTACATTGTTCAACCTCCATTGATTAGGATTTGTAAATGTTTTTTTTTTATGTATTTTTCATCATTTACAATCCTTGTTTGTCAAAAGTAGCTTAATCGAACTGTCATTTTTTTATGCAAAAGTGTCATAACTATCATTTTGAGTGAAAAAGAAGAGTTTCATAAAGTCTTCCTCCTCTAGATATTCGATTGTACTTTTGTCATTGTATTTGATTTGAATTGTCAATATTTGAAGTGTCGAAAGCAATTTTTCGTTCGAAATCAAAAGTGTCATTTTAGTCTTCCTTTCGTTCTGAAAAGAAATTGTTGAAATGTTGCTTTGAAGAAAATAGTTCAAATATGTATTTAGTTTTCCTTTTTGGCATTCCAATATTAAGGAAACGAAAAACAAATACATGCATTTGCATTTGCAATGTGACTGTGTGCGGAAAATGATTTAGGAAAAGTGCATTTAGTGTGTGCTCTTTGTTCTTTGTTGAAAGAATCGTACTCTTCTTTCCTTAGTAGCTATGATTTTCATTGCTAAAAGAAAATAAATGATTGTTTATCATTTTAGATTGCATATTTAGGAATTTTACACCTACATCATGTGGTGAACCTTGAAAGACAAACTTCTAAAAAAAATCAACTCTAAAATAAATCTCAATGAACATAAAAATGCTTTGGAACCTAACGCAACACATCTAGAATTCTAGGCTAGAGACGTGTTCCAGCATCGTAAAACTTGGTAACTATTGTTTTCATCAAAGGTTGGGTGATCCCTCTTCTTTGATACGACAAGTGCTAGTACGGACTTGTGCTCCCCCTACCGTCAAGTATATATTGGGAGACCACAATAGGCTGATATCCTTTATCCTTAGGAAGCCGTGTCTGCCGCCCTATCGATCGTAATGCACTGAACATAGCATTCGAGAAGATTGACTGTCGTACATAAGTCCTTGGTAATTTTTCTTACCACCAAGGTGTATTTTGCAGTTTTGCGATTGGTTTGGTAATCCCTCTATCTAGATTTCCAAAGTAGTCACTTTCGTTCCTTTTTGACTCCTTAAAAGAAAAGGTCCATCTGAGCACTTGTCACTTCAAGCTCATTAAAAATTGAAGGCAAATAAAGTCATCTTTAGATTTTTCTCAAGTCTTAAAAATTGAAAAAGCAAAGTTGTGTCAAAGCGTCATTAAAAATTATTTAATTCGGAATAACTTTTTTCCATTTAATTTTGAGTTAATCAAGTAATCCGAAATCGTGGAATAAAGTCAATCAAAACCCTATCGTTCACGGAGACTAGCAAGTCAACCACCTTTGACTCTAGAAACAAAACCATTCAGGGTAAAACGGTCTCATTTAACTGAGTCAAATTCTCCTAGTTTATTTGAAACTTGTGTTTCAACATCATCATAGACTCTAGTTACTCTAATCATTTCTGGTACATGTGCCTTTACAAAAGAAGTTCCGTAGTTACAATAGGACATTAGAACTGATCCTAGTGTAATAGTAGACACTCCTATACCTAAAACAACTCCACATAGGGCTGATCCAAAAACTGAAGTTCACTCACCTGAACATCTGGAAGTTGAATTCCAGAATTTGAGAAGGTGTCACCCCTCCAGTATCTATCACTGCAGAAGATATACCTTCTTTAGCTCCAGAAATGTTTTACAGACCTGACAGTCTACCTCTTCCACCTGAACTGATTGCCATAGAAGAGATTGTAGAGGATCTTCCATCCAGTACCCCTTTGCATTTTGGAACTGGGATATACTTGTATCCTTCTACTACTGAAGTTAGTTCTTTTAATCATCCTTCATCGCAAGTTCCTGTCGAATCGCTAGGAAATATTTTGGATAGAATAAATATGTCTAAACAACCATCAACATCTAGGATTGTCATCTGATACAGCCATAGCAGAACTTCCTACTGCCACTCTGACGATGTTTGCTGGTATACCATCTGTCCCAACTAGTTATCAATCACTAGATGGAGTCCACCCAGGCACTGTTTCGACGATATGGTCTATTCCTACTTGTTCATCTAGAATCCTATCTGGCATTTCTTATGTTGAAACTCAGCAAATTGATCCTGCATACCAGTTTCAATTTGGGCAACCCAGTCTTCAAAGGCCGATCTATCCTTTGAGCACTAGATTGCCACCATATGGGGGACAATATGCCTTTTCATTGTTCCCTCTTGGAGAACAACCATATGAGAGTTCACAGCAAAATTCAGGTCAAACACTGAATTACATCCAAAGGCTAGATACCAATACTGGCTCAATAGCCAAGAGTTGTATATTCAATGCAACCATCTCAACCTGTGTCGAATATTCCCACTACACCTGCTATTGTGACTGTGTCACAAGTACAAGCACTGCCTGTTGTATGTCAACCTCAATTCTCTCAGGTTGTAATACAATAGTCCCTTGTCTCCACAGCTCAATCGCAACCTCAGGTTACTGTAACCTTACCTGGAACGACTCAGGCTCAAACGGGTATTGTCACTACACATCTTGTTCAATCATCCAGTGTTGGGAAACAGAAAATGGTTCAACAACCATGGCTGGTGCAATATTAACAACCGAAATTCCAGCAAGCTTATCGAGGACCTGAGCAACAACACTTTGTAGGTAATGGGCAACCACATTTTCAAAGCAGTTATCAACAACCATACTATAATGGTTATGCCCATCACCCTTATTAGAGTTATCAGCATTAGATACATTATTTTGGTATGCAAAGACCTACTGTTTAGGCGATCCCATCTTATCCTGGGTATGCTTCGCCAAACTTGAATCAACAGTTGCCATTTGTAGCAACTCTAGAATCATTAGATCTAAACCGGCTAATGAATGATCCAATTGCTTATGCCCCTTGGTGGCTAGTGATTCATCATAAACTTCCCTCTGATATTACTAAATTCAATGGAAATCCAGAAGAAGATCCGTCGAATCACGTAATGACTTTTCATTTGTGGTGTTCATCTAACACCCTAAATGATGATTCGATTAGGCTTCGCCTTTTTCAGCAAAAGCTAACTGGTCCGGTAGCAAAATGGTATATTGAATTGCCTAGAGCTTCATTTGATAACTTCAACACGTTTCCCACTACTTTTCTAACCCACTTTCAGTTACCCATAAGGTACGAAATGGGAACAAAACTCCTTACCAACTTTAAATAGACAACAACCACTCACATATCTGATCATATCCATGAGTGGCGACGTTGTCGTCGAATGGTAAAGACATATGTTCCTGATTAGCTCCTAGATGAGTGGTTTATTAAATCATTATTGCCTTCTATTACTGAAGATGTGGTGAAGGGTGGAGTTGTCACTGAAGAGCAAGTTGTTGCTCGTGCACAATATTTAGACTTGATATATAATCAGTCCAACATGCTCTACGAAAAAATTCCTGACGCTCCTAGACCAGAATTTTCCGTTCCTCCCCCTCATAAATCAAATAGGGACTCTCATGCTAGTGATGTCATGATTGGTACCTCGAGTATGCAAACCGCAAAGGCTTCATCAGATAAGACCCTTGTGGTTTCTAGTCAAAAAGCAAATGACAAACTTCTTACCTCGGAGGTTAATGCCATGTCATCTGATAAGGGAAAAGAACCAAAGAAACTAGGGGGAAAGAATAAAGGGAAAAACAAAAAGAAGAAATAGCAAGATTCGACTCCTGAAAAATCTTCTGAAAACCCTACTAGGAAGAAGAAACCAATTCAACCGTGTTTCATATGTAATGAGGAACATTGGATGAAAGATTGTCCACATCGGGCTAAGGTCACGAAATTTTTTAAAAAGGCTTCAAGTACCTCAATAGTGTTGACTAATCTGTTTCCAAACCTAGAAACAAATCTGGTTGCCATTGATCATGCTTCCCCATCCCAAGTGCTTATGTTATCCATCTCATAACAGCAAAATGATGCTTTGATATCGATGAGGATTAAAGATTATGGGAATCCACAGATGTTGAAAAACAAGGCTACAGATCAACCCATTAGTTCGCCAACAACTTCGTCAGAAGTTATGCCACCCATCATCCTAAATTAACTATGAAGCCACCAAAGGGAGCAGTACATAAATCGACATTTAATCTGCGTGCTTGAGTAGCACAGAATTATAATATAGTGGAAGATCTGGCTCAATCACCATCCGCTATGTCGACACTTGAAGTACTACAGAACTACCCCTCCCAAAAGTAGGCTTTGTTATCAACCATAGGTGGGATTGACCCAGCGGATTCCAATCTTGTGGCCTTTAACCATAGAGGATACGAACCTCAGTTACCAGCCCAACTCTCTTTCCTTATACAAGTAAAAACCCTCAACAAAACTATTCATCGAACAATCATTGATGAGGGGGCATCTACCTATATTATGTCAATGAGTTGCTGGAAAAATTTAGGCTCACCACCCTTGTCACAATCATCAATGACGTTAAAAGCATTCGATGGAAGAACATACATGCCTTATGGGATATTAAGTAACTTGCAAGTTGAACTGGGGGGAAAGACAATAGAAATTGAAGTTGAGGTCATCAATGGAAACCTTGACTACAATATCTTATTGGGCAGGCCCTGGATTTATGCTATGGCTGCTGTTGTGTCAACATATTTTAGAAAGATTGCATTTCCCTTCCAAGGCGGAATTACAATCGTTGACCAACTAACCTTTTTCCCCAATAGTTCACAAGCTACTAGAAGCATTCCAATGATCCATGGAAGCTCTCAAATGCTTCAAAATGTCGGAGTAGGTCTCCTAAAAGACCCCACCTTAATGGGTACTTTTGCCCTCCCACCTCCGAGTAATCTAGCGGAAGTGGCCACAGTGGAAACCTGTCATATGATATCTTCTACATCATCAAAGATTAAGAAGAATTATGAACATTTTGATAATATGGATCATCGACAGGTGTTACCACCAAGCCCCATAGAAATTTTGTAGCAATCAATTTTCTGGGCCTAGGCGGAAAACCCAAATCAACACTCATCGAGTGTTTGGATAGACAGATCTCTAGAGTATGGCACCTCTTCCGATCCTTGGTCTCGTATACATTCTATAGACGAAGGAATCATTCAGTCGATGATGATAGGAGAGGCACCATGGGAATATTACCACCATCATTCCTATCTTCAGGAAAACAATAAAGATTATTCCAGTGACCTTAATCATCCTTCAATTTTTTATTTTCTATCAAATACTGTAAATACGGTGGATTCCGAGCAAAATTTGTCCAATATTGAGGAAACTATCACCATTAATATCTCGACCAAACCTAATGTTGTAGAGAATGTTCATGTTGGCAAATATTGTTCTCCTTCAAAACTGGAAATATATTGCACTCTCTTTTGCGAATTCAAAGATGTCTTTGCATGGTCATTTGAAGAATTTCCAGGCATTGACTTGAGCATTGTTGAACATGAAATCAAGATGTATCCAGATGTCAAACCAGTATGACAACGCCTTCGACCAGTTCACTCGAAGAAAGCCATTGCCACTAAGGTAGAAGTTGAAAATTTTTTACATGCTATTTTCATTTACCCTATTCCACTAACCGATTGAGTATCGAATATTGTTCCTGTGATGAAAAATCAAGGAACAATTAGAGTGTGCGTCAATTACAAGGATGTAAATAAAGCTTGTCCATAAGACAACTTACCTACACCCTTCATCGACCAGATAATTGATGAATGTGCCGGATGTGAAATCTTTTCATTTATGGATGGATTTTTCGGATACAATCAAATCAATATCCACCCACAAGACCAGTCAAAAACTTCATTTATATGTCCATGGGGCACATTCACGTATCATAAACTACCTTTTGGTTTGAAAAATGCAGGGGCAACTTTTCAGAGGGAATTAAACTACGCCTTCAATGACATCAAGAACATTGTTCAACCGTATCTCGATGATCTACTAGCACATTCGAGAAAGCAGACTGATCATCCGCAGCATTTAAGAGCTATATTTCTACATTGCCGACACTACAAGGTTCGACTCAATCCACACAAGTGTGTGTTTTGTGTTGGTTCTAGTTGGTTACTTGGTTTCATAGTTTCTAAGGACGAAATTCGACTTGACCCATGTAAGGTTCAGGCAATCATCGACATGCCTCCACCTTCAAATTTGCTTCAGATTTAGAAACTCCAAGGGAAAGAAAACTTTCTAAGGAGGTTAATTCCAAAGCACACCAAACTTTCCAAACCCATATCTCCATGCATAATTTTCAAAGGAAACCATTTTCATCGAGATCGTTCTTGCATTTTACGGATCTTGAGAGAATGGTCTCCCCGTTCACACCACCTAGTGTCATCAACCTCTGGCAATCAGGTTGACAACACACCATCAACTAATGAAAATGAAGTCAATGAACAAAAAGGAAAAGTCAGATTTCCATGTAGGTTATGTGAAGGTAATCATGCTCTTCACCATTGTCCTTTTTTGGATGAAGCCAAAAGTGTCTTGAATAACCATCCTGCTTCGCCGCAGCGACTCCCACCCGGATACAAGAAACTCTTACCAAGTCCTCCGCTAGTTGAAAACCTGACTGACGTAACTCAATCTTCAATCGAAAAGCCTATCATTAAAAGTAAACCTTCTAAGTCCATACCAATCCAAAGTCAATAGGTCGAGATGGTAATCGACCCAGTCTTACCGTCAGAAGGTCCACCTTCACATGATACAATTTTCGAAGAGAATGAGAACGACCATGTTCAAATTCTTTTTGTTAATGCAGAGCCTGATGAACTTGGGGGAACTCCACCTATTTCTTTACAATAAGAGGAAAATTCCCCAATTCAAGGGATTCATCCAACCATTTATCCTGTACCCCCTCCAAGCAATCTATTCGTTTCCTTCGATTGGAATCAACTAGCAAGACCCCGCCTTCCATCTAATGTACCATTCAGGATCATAGTACAAGTGTACAAAATGATCATGTATGGCACTATCATAGATGAAGGGGCTTTAGTGAGTATCCTTTCCTCAACTACTTGGAAAGCACTTGGTTCACCATCGCTTGCGCCTGTCACACAAATTTGTCAAGCTTTAACAAAGGAACCAGTCGACCGTTAGGGATCCTTCCGAAGTTGCCGATAACTTTGAAAAGGAAAACCGTTCATTTGAACATGATGGTAGTCCATGGACCATTAGATTACAATCTACTTCTTGGATGAGACCATATATATAGCAAGGACGCTATTGTTTCCACACTCTTTCGAGTGATGTGCTTCTCACATGAAGGCAAAATGGTACAGCTTATCGACTAGCTTTCATTTACCTGTTCAAACACAACTACAAGTCAAACATCATCCCTAAATGGTCTCTATACGCCAAAATGTCTCTTCAACCTTCATTTCATCCACCTAATTACTGCAAGTAATCCGATGAATGTAACGAAGCTTAGGGGGCATGCACCCTGGTCTGCTTCAGCAGACAAACCCAACTGAAAATATAGATTTCCTTGTAGGTTATATGATTGGTCTGAAACATCATTTCCCTGTAGGATATGGGATCAATCCGAAATATTTATTTCCTTGTAGGTTATGTGATTAGAAGCTCACACCATTCACCTTTGTCTATTTCGATGGGCAGAGCCAAGGAAGTGTTTTTGTCTAACCACTGATAGAAACAACCCTGCTTAACTGCAGGGACTTCCATATGGTTGCCCGGGAACTCTCCTTTTCTCGATGCCTAGGGGCATGCAACCTTTTTTTATGCAAGCAAAAGGTGACCAATTTCATTTTTTTAGCTTTTAGCATTTTTTAGCTTTTTAGCTTCTTAGTGTTAACTTCTTAGGTTAGGCAGTTGGTCCTAAAATGTCTGCACACCAGACAGACCAAAGGAAGTGTTTTTTCTAATCTGCTGATGAAACCATCCTACCTAATCTCAATATTTCCTTAGCTTTTAGTGTAGTTAGCTCTGTAGTGTGGTCATTTCTAGCCTACATAAAAAGGAAATGAGCACATGTTATCGTAGAGTTCAAGCTCACCAAAAAATAAACCTACCAATGAGAGACATCTTTAGCTACTAGTATGAGTAATGTTTCTGCAAGGTTCAAGCTCATTAAAAAATAAACCCGCCAATGAAAAATGTTTCTGCAAGGTTCAAGCTCGTTAAAAAATAAACCCACCTTTAGTAAATGACCTCTGTGATTGCATTACTATCAGCCTTTTTAAGCCTTGGTTGTGTTCCTACCATCACCTTCATTCTTTTGGCCGATCATAGGCTTCCACTTGATTGTTTACCCTTTTGAGGAACAACTGCGACGAGTGATGATATTAGCCACCCTCTTCACACTGCCATTTTGAGAAGTTCCAAACTTACCTAGAACCAGTTGCTACCCGAAAGCACCACTCATTCCTCAGAAACAATTCTCTTTTAAGCTCTTTTTAGACTCGTTAAATATGAAAAAATTATCGAGCTATTGGCCATTCCAGCTCGTTAAAGTAAAGGGAAGCACCATCCCTCCTGTATTTTAATCTTTTGAGACCTGAGGGATTATCAAACAAAAAGATTGAGAGCTTGTCTTTTCGGCTTGCTAAAAAAATCATAAATTCATCCCTTTTGTATTATTTTATACTTTTTCAGACTTAAGGGATTATGCTACGAAAAAGGACTGTTGGAGTTTCCTTTTCGTCCCTTTTAAAACTCTCTAAAAATGAAAAAGGATCGAGTTGTCTTTGTCGTTAAATTTGTTAAAACAATAGCAACAAACTTGTCCAACTAGACAAGAATGAGTTTTACTGTCGCTAGGCTCACTAAAACATAGCGATAGGTTTTCTCGAAGGGAAAATTATAGAACAAGCATATGTTATCCTCCTCAAGCTTGACAAAAATAAAGAGGTACTAGTCAGCAATGACTGGGGAAAAAGGAAAGAAAACTTGAAGAATCTTATTGGTAGCAGGTCACTCTTGAACATGACACTTTCACTCCATCACCATGATTGAGTCGGGTTGGGTTATTCTGTTCACCGGTCATATCACCATTGGTCCTCCGTACCATCCATTTTTGGGGTTAACACTACCAATCCATTTCAGTGTCGCCGATATGTTCAAGAGAAGTCATTCAGAGAATTCGCCATCTAGTTAATGCCTCCTCTGTTGCAATACCTTCACCCTCCATTTTTCATGATCACCATTCCTAAACCTTGTATCATTATATCGTTTTCACCTCTAGAAAAATCATTTGCTTCGTTTCATGTCATAGATGTGGGATAAATCAAGGCCCTCCTACGACGAGTCACTTCTTGTCAACATCAGCTCATTATCCAAGAGGTTTACTTAGAAACAACCCTTTCAGTACTTTGAAGCTTGCATGCCTCAATTGCAAGTTTCTCACTTCCGGCGATAGGTTTACATCAATGGCCTTCGACCGAAAGAATTTGCGTGGTGTTTGACATCGACTCATATGTTCACACCACATGAATTGTACTATAGCACCTTGAGGGTCATTATCATTATCGGTGATTCCTCTCGCGCCTATTAACAGGTTACGTCATTGGATGGTAATCAGGCGATGTCTTTCCATGTTCGACTCCAGAACATCTTTTCACATGGATCGACTTGTACATTGAGCGAAGACTGAACGGGTTTGAAGACACTGTATCTAGTTTCATCCATCCGGGTTGCGATATATTCAGGAAAATAAAGACATCAAATGTACATAGAAGCTGCACAGATGATCATCCAAGCTAAGGGATGGTGACTCTTCATATAAAGAATCACCAGTCTGCAACAACAGACGATTATCTGTCCTACGTGCATGAAAATGAATTTATAAAGCTGAGCATGGGAATGCCCGCCTCAGCTAGATCATGAAAATAATATGATGATGATGTATTGTATTGTATCTTATATAGGTCACCTTCCAGTTCGAATAGCTCGGATCCTCATGGTAAAGAATTTCACCCAACATCAAAAGATTTACGACCTCATGCTTTATGGGGCAACTATTATAGACATATTTGGGCACTTCAACCCCAATCATATATGTCAATAAACCAAGGGCTCTTTAGCCCTAAAATTGTTGTTTCATACCCTAAAGGATCATGGTTAACTGATTACATTATTTCCGAGAAGTTCCACCTGAAAACCCACTCAGAACTAGCCAAAATTGGACCATACTAACTGCTCCTTGGTCAAGGTGCGATGCATACTGGCTGCTACACTAGCCAGGTGCGATGCATACTAAAAGCGCCCTCTATGGGGTGCGATGAGTGATAATAGACAAATGGTATAGAAAGTTTGCTAAGTGGATGCTCATGGATCTTCTAGAAACTTCTCCTATGACACTTGCCTCTCTGAATTCGCCCAGGGATGAGTAAGAGATCAATGAAATCTCCAAGTGGAACTAAGAACTGTCAATGGAATGACACTAACCAAAATCCCAGAGCTAACTCACACCTTTTCAAACATCTATAAATGGATCTCTCATCTGAGAGATCTGGAGGCTGGAATTTTGTAGTTTGTAAAGAAGTGTTGTTAGTTTGTCTTTGAGAAGAAGCATTGTATTGTTTGGTGATCTTGTTTTTCATGAGGTGAAGAGGGCTTTGATGCTAGGAGGATGATGATGGATCAGACAATTGGGTTGTTATCCTCTCCTCTACTATTAATAAAGTTCTTTGAGCTTTCCTCCATATAATCTTGTATTTGTGAATCTTGTTATTTGTGAATGCAATTGTATGGTCAATGTATTTCTGATTCTGCATTGTTTATGATATTATAGATCGAGATGCTTTGATGGTGTTTTATTACTTTGTCTCTATAGGTATTCTATAAAGTGGGACAAGTATGAGAGGAGTGGCAAGCTCTGTCAAGGGAGAGAGGAAACAAGAAAGGATCCAAGCAGAAGATCCAGGTTGGTCCTCTTTGCTTCTCTCTTATCTATCATACATAAAGGAAATTGCAATTTTCTTTGATTTTTTGTTTCTAAGATAGCTATCCATCTTAGTGGGACTAGTAGATCGAAAAGACACTAGTTTTCCTGGAAACAAAACCTAGTTCCAGTACCCTCCCTTGCTACCTCAAGTGAGACCTCAGTCCGCTCTTCACGGGCTGTTGCCGAAAGGGTCGGTAGCTGTGGGATTTGCTTGGTTAAATAATTCTTCCAAACCTAGGTTAGGCCCATATAAGCCAACAAATGGTTCCATTGTCGGGACCGGGATCTGCCTAAGGGGTGTTTGATGTGGGAACACTGGAACCCTACAAAGAAAGAGATTAAAGAGTGGTGGGATCTAAAATTCCATGAGTTCGCAATTCAGGAAAACAGAAACCCACAAATATCGGAAGAAGATTGGCTAGACTAGTATATATTCACAGGCATTCACGATATCTTCTTCGCGTCATTCCTGGTAGAGCTGTAAAAGTGGATCGCAAGGCTAGCTGACAACATGGGAAGGTGCAGATTGGACCAGCCTATTGTGTGGACCCAGGAACTGGTGCGTTGGCTAGAAGCCATCGAGGATAAGATCGCGCGCACAGTAGATCATTGGTTGGATTGGGTAATAGGAGGATTTATCACTAAGTTTGTGATAGATACCACTGTGAGCTATAGTGAGGCAGAAAGGCGATTTCTGCAAGGACCACAAGGTAGGTATATCAAATCATTGAATACATGGATTAAGATGTTTTTATGTGAAAAATAGATTATGCGCGTTGATTAATGTCTAGAGTAATGCGGAGCGGAAGAGGTTACCGCAGAACAAGAGGAGTAGAGAACAATTTGTTAGCTTCCATTTCCTGGGAAAGCGAGGAAGAACTCACGAGGTTCTCACCAGGAAGTGTGGTCTAGTTGATCAGAGAGCGCTTCCCCCTGATACCACCTCTGTCCATGCCACCACCCTCTTCACCTACGTCAAATCCATCCACTCCAACACTAACCCCGGCCCCAACTCCAACAGCCTCAAAGATAGGGATGGCAAGTTCAGCTAAACTGTCGATATTTAAAGGTGCGGGGAATGAGGAACCAGGATGATTATGGTTTGTGATAAAGTCTGTATGGGACACTCAGGGTATCACAGATGATAACATCAAGAAGGCTACCCTAGTTAGTGCATTTCAGGACTACGCACTAACTTGGTACATGAAATATTCCAGTGATCATCCAACTGAAGGCATTACCACAATCTAGGAGGCACTAAATAAGGAATTTGAGCACCCAAAGTCAAGGTCCCAGTCAGTTATTGGGTTCAAAGAGATTGTGATGATGCCTAGATAAACTCCATGGGATTTGGCTCAGAGGTTGAAAAGTGTTATCCGTTAGGCCAACATGACACTGACAAATGAGCAACACTGCGTTTGGTTTGTGGCGTCATTGACACCACACCTGAGGATGGCCCTGTCACAACAAAATATCTCAACCCAAGCTGAGGCACTGGAGACAACAGTGAGGATACATGAGACCCCAATATCGGACCCAGGGTTGGGAGTTCAACAAATCCACGAACAACTTCAAAAATTGAATTTAGAACTACAGAGCTTGAAGCAAGAAAGGGTATCCCAACCAAAGATACGTACAGAGATGGGGTGTGTTAAATGCAAGAGCCAAGCACATGACAAGGACCATTGCCCTATCTTTGCAAACTATCTAGCGGGGCGAGGCCTGATGCCATTAAAAGTAGAGGTACAAGCAGGACCAAGTGTCGTGCCTGCACTCAGGTGCATGATTTATCAGGTGAGTGGGAAACACGCAACAGATAACTACCACCTACTACAAAAGTATACCCAGGTCCTGCAACAGTTGTATTGTAACTTTTGTTGATCGGTGGGACACAATGAGAGAACGTGTCGAAGTTATGACTTAATGATAGAAAGAACCCCAGCTTAACGAATGCAAACTAAAGCACGAGGAGGATTTCAAGGATGCAGTCGAGGAAGAGGAATGGGGCCCGGGCGAGGCCACAGACCATTAATCTGTTATAATTGTGGCAGACTAGGACACTACGCTCATGACTGCACTAACTTGACTAGAACTTCGTGCCCCTACTGTGAACAATTTGATCATGAAATTATAGACTGTCCTACCTTAATTTCCCAACTGTGCAAAAAGGGAGCACTCCAACCTCCCCCAACCTAGAATATTCAAATGATGTGAGCAAAGCCTCGTGAAGAGGATCCCCATATAAATATGGTACTAAGAAGTGGCGCAACTATAGGAGGTCATCCGCAAGAAGAACGTAAGGGGTACGATACACCTTCAAAGGCACACAACTCTGAGCTAGAATAGGGAAGGACAGCCCTAAGGGAAGCTCAACGGGGTGGCATGGAAGCTTCTACCTCAGGTAGAAGGGATTAAGTGGAGTCAGGGTTGGACCCCTCCATGATTATGACCTTTCTCGAAACCCGCATGAAACTACTGCGTGATAGTAAGGCCATTCAAGGATCGCAGGAACTGATCACCAGGTGCATCAGATCCAACGAACCACAAGTAGTATAAAAATAGGGAGGCATGCTCTGCGCACCAGACGGGAAATGAGATTGACAATGCAAATCAGTGAATATGAAATGGATCAGGTCATCCTAGACTTAGGCTTGGATGCGAACATATTATCTAAACAGACATGGGAGCACATGGGCAAGCCTGCATTACAATGGTCCCCGATTCAGTTATGAATGGCTAACCAACAAAAGATCTTACCAATGGGTCAACTGCAAGGAGTGACTATGGATATCGATGATGTAAGTACGCCAACCGATTTTGAAGTTATAGAGATTGTTGATGATAGTAATCCTTACCCTGCATTGCTTGGAATTGATTGGGCAACGGACATGAAGGGGATTATTAACGTAAAGAGGCAAAAAATGATGTTCGAAAAGAAGTCACTACGAGTGGTAGTTACGTTGGACCCAGCGGAAGGAGAACGCTACATCGAACTCGTGCACGATGAGGACAATGACGACAAGCTAGATTGCATCTATCAGATAACAGCGCAGGACCAGGATTAAGTGCATCCCGTGGATAGTGGACGAACCTCGTGGGAATGCGCTAGCACTTGCACAATGGATTCCAAGGAGGAGACTAAACAATGGCAGAACTGTTTATAGAAAGTTACGATGCTTAACTCTAATATGATTCAATCACCTGTGACACGTAACCACCGATAGCTCATCCAGCGCAGCACGGTGGACACAACACAGGAACAACATGATGGGTTAGAAAAAAAGTTGCGCGTACCAGGGGGGCCATAGAAGCCAATATCTAGGAATCAATTCTAGGTAGGCATTGGAAGAACAATCAGTCATCAATGATGAAGGGTCTGAATGCATACTAGGAAACCATAAACCCAACAAGATCTACGCGGAATGAAGGTTTGCATGGCCGGATAAGGAAGTCTGTTGGATATGGCTCAGCCTAGCAATGACACTATCCATGACAAAATTCAGTAGCTTCGGGCAACCATTTGGCATGGTAAGGTGCAGCTGGGTAAGCTAGAAGAAACAAGAGCTAGACTCTGTGCACAAAGTGCGAAGCTGGATAAATCTATTACCAAATTGCAGATAGAAGCCACCTACATGGGTCACGCAAAGGAGCGAATGAAGGAACTAGGCAGGGCTGGCTCTCCTACCCTGCCACAAGTAGCGACCCCACTAGCATGGTTGCGCTGGCACCTGAAAGGACAAGACCACACACACCGCAACCCATTAGCAGAATCAAGGGAATGTAGAAGGTGCTCGTAGCCCAGACTAGTCAGGAAACGGAAGATCCACATGAGGGGGTTGCCTACCTGACTATCTGTAGGAGGTCCAGTCCCAACGCTCCCCGCAGTTGAAAGAAGGTGTGAGACTATAAACCAGGCTGCTGCGAAGTTACGCGATATGACCTCAGCACACACACAAAAACTGTGATTACGATCCTGGGGTTTCGCGGCTACGAAGGAAAGGTGGAAAGCGACTGTTGCAGGTACTGCTCATGACATGATGACCCATTTAAAGCACCATGGAGCGGGCGACAGGAAATTAAGGTAAAAGAATAACCGTTGTTAAAAGCCCAAATGACTCATTCTATCATGATTCCAATATGCGCGTTGATCACCACCGAAACGGAGGATCGAGCTGTGCTAAAATGACTTACAGGACTAGGATTGAACGTGGCTGCTCTACCACATGAAAGTTTGCAACAACTACACGACAACACCACGATTGAACTCCGTGCCAGATGGAGAAGGTAGTAGCAGAAACTTGTTCAAATGCCTAGGAGTTAGAAATTGCGGAGGACTTGCCCATTGAGACATAGATCCATACACTGGCTATTGGGTTCCAAAAGACAAAGGAGGAGGCCACGTGGATCCAGCTAGAGCTCAGTGCGTAGATCGCGGACTTAAGACTACAGGTTCCACAATCAACGCCTCTAGAGATCCTAGAGCAATACAAGAACATTATTACTATGGGGCGCGCAATGCTTACATGGTCAATGGAAAAATGTACTAAGCAGCTAACTCAGTCGATTTTTATGATCACTGTCCTTCAGGAGAATCCAACACTTCGTCAATTGGAATCTAAGGCCCAGGAGCTCCAGTAAGCTTACGATCAGCTCAGAGCGACCACGCAGACCATTGCTATCACACAACACTTGGCTAAGATGAGGGAAGAGCAAGACATGAAAATCCAAGGCGATGCCGCTAGACAAAAGGAAGCAGTGGTTAAAGCCCATCTCCAGCCGTGGTTGGACGAGGCATTTGCGGTTTCAACCACCATAGAGCACAAGGTAGCCCACATGTAGGCTGAGTATGCCACTATGGAGAGAGCTGAGACAGGGACTGAAGTATCGGCAACACATGTGGAACAGATGTAGCGCATGACGGAAGAGTTTGCTGCTAGCACGAGCGACGCATAGAAGCTGTTGACTGATCTCTGAGCAAAGATGGATGCACCAACTAAGTGACTCAGGACGAGTCACAATGATTGTGTTGGGGCACCATTGAGTAGCAGAAGCCCCACACAATGGGTATGGGGTGAGAAGCCCACAATTTTGGGTAAAGACTCCGTGAGATGTGCGGAGCGTGATTTGTAATAAGTCAAAGTCAAAAGGGTAGTCTACCCAAAAATAATGTAAAGAAATGTAAGTTGAGTCAGCCCGCCTATGGATCGCGGTCCATAGAAAGGTATAAATAGAGCAAGGCTCTAGGGGTAGAGTAGCTAAGTTTTTGGTATGACTTTGAGATATGATATGTAATGGGTGTCTAAGAAGAGGATTCTGAAAGCGTTTGTAAGTCCAAGTCGGGGGTTTGGGTAGAGGATAGAGGCTTTGCAGCTGTGTGCACAGAGGCCTGGAAGAGTCTGCAGTTGTGTGCGTGGACCCCTACAGCTGAGTGCACAAGGAAAATCTAGATGTAAGGGTGATAAGTGGAAATAAAGATAAGTTTCTTCTAAATTCTATGTTAATTCTGAACTATCGCAACTTTATTCTTTTATGGTTAATGAAACTGTTTTGATCTGCACGCCCATGCTTATTGTATACTTGTGAATCGGGTTTATTCTTAATACACGAACTAAATGAAAGTCATAAATGTTTGCTTAAAGATCACTCTAAGTAGATCTAGGTTATAATATTTAATCAACTAAATTAGATATGTAATTAGCGCGGTAAGAGAAAGCCAAGGTTATCAGCATCTGCGCAGATCTAGCGTAGTGAAAAGCTGTAGAACGGAGTGCAAAGCCTCCAAACCACATCCAGACTTCCCAAGGGTGTGGAAACCTAGTTCCAGCACCCTCCCCTGCTACCTCGGGTGAGACCTCAGTCCGCACTTCGCAGGCTATTGCTGAAAGGGCCAGTAGCTGCAGGATTTGCTTGGCTAAATAATTCTTCTGAACTTGGGTCAGGACCATATAAGCCAACATACCGCGATGGAGTCATGTAGGAACACAAGCATTTCTCTACTGCTAGCGAGCCTGTTCAGTACCCTGACGGAGTTACTTGTGTCACCTCTCTGTGCAGGAATCCTTTCTCTTCCTTCACCTTATTCATTTTTTCAAAATATTTCACATTTACATTTTTTCATTTTTCAAAAATTGTGCATAACACTTATTTATTTCAAAGGCAGAAGAGGGATCGTAAATTATTGAGAGTTGAAGAGGTTGTTCCTTTAGAGAAGTATTTTGTATGTACCTCTAACATTCTTGTTAAGGTTTTCCCCTCACCTTACTCTACTTGATTGAGCTGACAAGGGTTAAACCAAAACAACTAACTAGAGTAGGTGGTACTAGTTAACATGCAAGCATTATGTTTTCATCAAGGTTCACTTTGAACAGAATGTATTTTCCATGGGTGTATCACTATCGAAAAGAAAATAGTATCTACATACAGAGATAGGACAACATATAACCAAGTATTGATAAATTTACAAGTCCTCTTGTACTTTACCCTGCTTATTTCAAGAGTCGCACACAGTGTCATGCAAAAATATCCTACAAACATAAAAAAAAAAAAAAAAAAAAAAACAAAGCAAAGATCAGAAGCAAATACGAAATAAAATCATGTAAGCAAATCAAGTAGGAAAGAAAACAAACAAACAAAGCAATAAGCAAACATGCATGCAAGAAAACAAACATAAAGAAAACACTACTCCTACTCCTAAGCTAATGGTGCATGGGTCTCCTCACGTGAAGTGATACTTCCAATGAAGCCACTGGCGCATTGGTTGACCCATGTTGGTGAAGGTATGGTTTGTGAACAGGACAGTCAAGTGAACCAACAAACGTGAAAGATTTAACAATGAAGACAAACACACTCTGATTTTGAATGCATCCACAGAAAGGAGAAAAGTGAAAACGCATGACATGCACTCTATGGACTTACCATGGTGTTGTGTTACACTGTGTGCAGATGTTAAGCATATGCACTCTCTTGACTGTGACATGCAAGAAAACATGAGAAAAATAGACAATTTACATTATGCAAGTGTGCTTGTTGTGTAAGATTCCTCGAATACATGAGTGAGAGGGTCACGTGATTCGAGTGGAGGAAGTGAAATTTGTCTGTTGGATAGATCTTCAATGCATACAGATGAATGATGAGGAGCCTTGGGTGTTTCAACAATTTCCTAATAGAAAGTGGAAACAACCTAAGGGCAATGAGGGCTTGACATAACCATTAGCTCAGGCTGAAGTGCCTCGACAGCCTGTGAGGTTTCGACTTCATCAACAGATAGATCATCATAAATAGGTGGCTTTGAAAAATCAACAATGTTAGAATCAACATCATGATCAAATACCAGAGTAACAATATCACTACCACTATGATTAGAAAAATTAATGAGTTCATGGAAATCCTCATGATCAGATAAATCAAATAGAGGGATAGATAAGAAGCAAGAATGTTCACCCTCTATGTTTCCGAAAAAGGCAGATGAAAAACTAAGTGGGATTTCAATGAATAATTTGTCTTCTCCACTGTCAAATGATGGACTGACATCTGGTGTGTTCTGGAATGATCAGTGGTAGATGCATCAATGGATGAATTTACACAAGGAAAATCAAAGATAGCAGATTCACCAAAGATGTTAGGAAAAAGCGAAGAAGGCACAGACAGAAGGAGGTCATCCTTCACCACAGGTCGATGTTCAAATCCCCAGTAATACTTATCGTAAATGGCAGTGCAGGTTGGTTTTGCAACACCAACTCTGTCGATGGCTTGATCCTCGTTCACAACAGGTGTAGAGTCTGGAATATAAGAACACAAGAGAGTGCAATCTAGAGGATCAGCAGAACACGAAGATGGAGGTTGAGGTAACAAATGCATGTGACAACCCATGGGATTCCCAACCAAATCTATGCAGAAATTAAGAGTGGTGACAGTGGGAGCATGTGACAGTTGAACATAAGTGTATGCATGTTCTCCCACATCAGTCTGCAAGGGTGGAGTTTTTTTATGAGGGGAAGGCGGATACTCAGTTGTGACAGCAGTTGCATCCTCTTACGATTGCGCAACTCCATCACTGAAGTATGTTGAGCAGAGTTTGAAATTCAACTTCATTTTGGGATAAAATGATTTGTGAGGGAAATATTCAAATCTATCCCAAAGATATTGGAATTTCATCTGGTTTTTCAGAGCTTCAAACTAGAGTACACAAAAGCACTGCCAAAACTCCATATGTGATTCATGCGGAGTATTCCATCATTTTAACAAAAATTGTCAGGAGGTTTAGGATCAAAATGATGGAAAGTAGAATTGATTAGATCCTTGAACTGCTCAAATGAGTGCACGCAATTGTGAGGCAAGTTGCGGAACCAACGTTGTGGGGATTCACGTAGTTTGATTGAAAGAAACATGCTTACCTCAACTTCGTCAAACTCCTCTGCATCCTCCAAGAATGCAAGGAATTCATGTAAGTGCTCAAGCTAGGCCACTTTTCCTTCACCACATATGTGAATTCTGACAATAGGTCATAAAACGCCTTCGTGACATTAAAGGGTTGTGCATTAGGCAGAGATTGCGGAGGGTGGACTCTAATGATATCCATGATAGATGTGCAAAAATTAAAAATAGGATGTGAGGACTCAGCTTGTCATCTGACCCTCCTTCTAGTGCCATAAATGTTAACAGTGTTGGACCCGCCAACATGTGAGGGGATCTCCTCGGTAAGAAGTCCCAACTAGACCTCAAAACGTTTGGAGTAGGATTCCCAGTAGTGGGTAGTACGATATCGCCTTGACTGCGGTTGCGCACATAGCTAAGTAAGATATCTTTGTTGGTAGCAAGAGTGTGACCTTGCAGCAAGTCAAGGAAGGTGCATGATGGGTTCTAACACAGAGAAGGGGGAGTGAGTGTGCCCCTTAGAAACCTATGATTGCACGCAACTTGAAAGGGAACACATGAGCAGCAAAACATCATGAGATGGAAAGAAAGATAGTTGATGATTCAAAGAGATGGATTATATCAACAACATGCTTCTATAAGATTCATACAAACACATACAGAATATTCCATACATACATGTGTAAATAATAGCTACATATATAATTAAAGTAGCTAGGACAAATGAACTACAAAAACAACATATGCATGAAACGTGTTGTCTCTGTTATATTAAAGAGTGAAAGATCCAATTATATATACAACCATGACTTCCACTGGCCCTGAAAAGTGGAACATTACAGTCATTGTTGCCTGCTCCTCCAAAGAGATGTACTAGATCTGCACTATGGAGAAGCCAAGGCTCATTACAATACACTCCAAGCTTTCTCTAATTTATCCCTATAGGAAGCTTGGCTCCCAAAAGACTGCACAATGAGTTATGAGGTTCTATAAATATCAAAGGGTGAGGTGGCCCTTGACATTCCCCTTTGTGACTCTTCACCTACCCTCGTGACTCTTCAACTACTACCTGATTGTTATATTCTATTATCGACACTTGGTCTTTCACCTTTACAATAGGTTTGCATTACAATCTACACATGTACCCATGCGAGACAAAAATAGGCTTGAGTAAGCCATGCAAGACATCACTAAGACTTAAATGGTTGTGGGAATACTAACTCTTTGACATCCTCGTGATAATCGACTGTGGAAAACCAATGCCAATCTTGGTAGTTTTTTATGGTTTCCGTGTGCTCTATGGTGACATCCTTCTGAAAGAGAACTCTTGCCTTTGCTGCATCTGGGTACACTGATTTGGCACCTCTGTCCAACTCTCTTGATAACATGCACATCATAGTATTGAGTGCAACCGTACTAGCAACATATCGATGCATAGTTTCTACGTTAATATACAAGTCTGCATTGGTGGCTATGTGCATCAACTGATCAAATTACATGTCTAGCTCTAGTCAGACTTGCTTCTTTGACTTCGCCTCAGTGAGTGTGCCAATGGATGGGATCTCATGCATGCGCATAATGACATCCATGCTCCTAAACACCCATGCATGTGAAGCCTACAAACTACTGATGAACTGCAAGAGTTCCTCATAGTTCTGGATCTGATTCTGGATGCATGCCTTCAACTATACCATCTTTGGCTTCATCATATTTGGAAAGTGCAATGGGGTTCCTTTGTATCTCATTGTCCATGTTTGAATGTGATCAACAATAGTGAGAAGATCTGACAAGATGCATGTTCTCCTAGCACATCGTTGCTACCAACCATTGAGATGGACAACTGACTTATGCATGGTGACGAACATGGAGAACAACTTTTGCATCACTGTCTCAAGAGATGATACTTCATCTAGTATCGCTCTCCTCAACTTTTCTCTGACAGATGTTGTAACCTTCTCTCCTCCCTATTTGGCCACTTGTAATTCCTTAGCCATGCACTAGTTCTCAGCTATCAAGAATATAACACTCGAGCTGTTGGCTTCAGCAAATGCTGTGGTAGCGTTGGCTAATGTAGTTAGATGTTTGCACACATTGGACACGATCACTCATTCTTCAAACTATGTAGGAGATACGTGGACATCCAGAGTACGCACTCTGCGCGACTGTACAACTCTCTATTGTGACTCGCTGAAAGATGTGTTGTGCATCTCTGACTCCGGATTATCTTCAAGGATTTCTATGTCTCCTTAATCGCTTGGGACTTTCTCTACTTCTGTATCTGGTGAAGCCGGTGGGGTGACCTCTTGGTTCTGAGGCATGAGGTTAATATCCTAATATGACTCTCGTTGAACCATATCCATGTCCATCTACTCTAGCATCTGTTCAATCTCTTGAGCCAAGTCATGCTCCTGCTATTGCTCACCCTAACTACTCTGTGGGAGATTCTTAGATGAGTCAATAACCTATATGGGCACAGTTTCATTAATCTATGTATGTTGCACCTCCTATTGTTCCTGCTCCTTTTGCACTTCCTTCTCTCTTTTGTGTAGCTCTTGTTCTTCTCTGTGTTTCCGCTTCAACTAATGCAAATCCTTTTGTGTTTCCTCCATCTTATGTTTCTCTCTTTTCCTTTAAGCGATATTTCTATTGCCTCTTAGCCTCAGTCTCCAAATTTTCTTTCAACACAAGTGGATCTGCTTTGAACTTGCAACTTTTCTCTGCCTCTATGTTGTCAACAACCTTCCTCTTCCCTTTGTTGCACACAGGTCTACTACCCTCTGCTATTGCTAATGATGCTTCTCTCTAAGATGTTGTTTCCTTCTGCCTTGCTAACCATTCTACAACTATGTTAGCTAGTTCATTGAGTCTTGAGAAGTGATAGCAGTATCTCCATGGGTCTTCCTCAGGCTAATGACATGCCCCGTGGATCCAAGGATGTTGCACCCTCACACAATGGTCCTTTACTAAGCAATGTGGGTCATACGAATTGAAACTTATGGTGCCAAAGGTGAATCTCTCGAATTCTGCCATCTCGGGCTTAGCATGCTTGAGATTCTGGATCTCATACAACCCAATCCACAAAGGAAGAGTGGGCCAAGGTGCCTTCTTCTTCCTGTGTAGTATAGCTGACAACCCTATCAAGATGTGATACAACAGTTCTTGCATGACAAGCTTATCCATGGAAAACTTCGATAAAACATGTGGAGCCTTCTCCACACTGTACATCCGGATGAAGGTTCCAACAGGTGAGGCATACCAATCTGCTATGTCGATCAATGACTCCAACATGCAAGGTGGATCTTTTTTAAATATCATCCTCTATACTGGGGTGATGAAGTGTTTTGATAATTGTATGATAACTCCACAGAAGCTGCATTCGGAGAACAACCTGCTATAAGTGTGCACAGACGTTTTTGAAGGTTTCCATGCCCAACCAAAGCCTAGGAACTGCTGATGGGCACACATTGCATCTAGTATGTAAGCGACAATGTATATCTTCGCTTGTTGACCCTTGGGTGAATGTCGGGCTTCTATTACCTATTCCTTCAACTTGACAGCCAACATGTTGGACCATTTTCAAGGTCTTCCTTCCCTCGCTAGTTTATCCAACACAATCACCCAACTCTGTGGGAAGGTTTATGTGCTTTCTTGGCCATATAAGTGGCATGAAAATATGACCAAGAGCTTATATTCCTTTCATAGTATCCTTGTCTTGTAAACTTGGTTGGGAGTTGTCCTGAACTTGGATGGCTTTTTCACCCATCTCTTCAAGATATCTTTTGATTTTGCACTATTGTTGGGTCTAGTGAAGGGTGTATCCATCGTGATCACTAATTGTGGCAAGTGATACATCTCCTGAAATTCCTTCGCCCTGAAGGTATAAAGTTGTGTTCCACTGACACTGCTCAACACCATTGTCTCAGGATCTATATGACTTACAATCCAATGGATCATGTCCGTGCATGAAAATGTGGGATACCTGCATGTAATCTGGTACAAACCATACTTGTGTATGTTGACTTAGACCCTATGGTCTTCCAGATTCTCCTCAAATGTGCCTAAGAAGGTGTCATTGATGTCTTGCCATTTCATCTTGATATCCTTGTCTATGAACAACTTAGTGTCTTCATAGATTTGCAAGCTCATATACACTTTCTCAACTGCATCTCTGTTGGGTTGTGTTATATTCTTTCCACGACTAACCTACGTAGTGAACCGGGGCGTTAGAGGGGGGGTGGAGCCCCCCGTTTGTTGCGTCGATTGCGCAGCGGGGGGGTCACAGGGGGGGCGGTAGCCCCCCCTGTCCGGGGGGTTTGAGGGGGGCGGGTAGCCGCCCTTTACAGGGTTCAGGGCAGCGCCCTAGGAAAACTTTTTTTTTTGACCCTATATTAGGTTGGGCGAACCTACCTATGGTTTTTAGTCCATGTTTTTGGACACGATGGTTTTCGGTCCATGGTATTGGATTCTTCGGCATGTATAAATATGTATTGTAACATTGAAAGGAATATAATGAAAAATCAAGCTGGTAGTTCCGGTTTTGGGATCCAGTGGGAAATCTCTGTGTATATGTGTTTTATGTGTTATGCTCTCGCATTTTTATTTTTTCTATGATTTACAATTCGTATGCAGCTAATTTTTGTACGAGGTTAAAACCTACATTTGGTATCAGAGTTGTTTTGGCTTCAAGTGGACGCCTTTGTTATTAAGGGGTTTTTCTCGGGCCTGTGGTAGACCCTATTCAGTGCGAGATCTGCGAGGTCGATTCTGGTGATGAAAGAAGATGGCGAGCAGCGGAAGGATAGAGATTGAGAAGTTCAATGGTCAGAGTTTTGAGTTGTGGAAACTCAAGATGGAGGATCTATTGGTGGATAAAGATCAGTGGATCGCAGTAGATCCGGGTACTAAACCAACGGGAGTGACCGATGAAGAATGGAAGAAGTTGGATCGGAAGAAAAAGAGCACAATACGATTGTGTGTCTCAGATTCAGTATTGCTGAATGTATCAGGGGAAGCTACGGCGAAGGCTCTGTGGGACAAGTTAGGGACTTTGTACCAATCTAAGTCTCTGCTGAATAAACTGTTCCTGCGGAAAAAGCTGTATAACCTGAGGATGAAAGATGGAGACTCGGTGACAGAGCATCTGAATACATTTAATACTGTGGTAAGTCAGTTATTATCTGTTGATATTAAAATTT